>CAUYQG010282176.1:0-24475 GCA_963574415.1 Tarsius wallacei | reverse complement strand
GCCCGGCTGATTTTTTGATTTATTGTAGAGATGAGGTCTCGTCAAGTTGCCCAGGCGGGTCTCGAACCCACGGGCTCAGGCAATCCACTCACCTCAGCCTCCCAAAGCGTGGGATTACAGGCTGAGCCACCGAGCCCGGCTTGAATGGGTTTTTTTAAGTTCCACCAAAAACAAAACAAAAATCCTTCAGATAAATTTTTCTCAATTTTAGCTTTTTTCCCTCACAAAATGGTAGACACAAGATGGCAGCACTCACTGCCAAATTCTTTATGTGTTCTTCATAAAGTGACTTTAAGATTTAATCATGCATTCCTATAAAAGCAAGGTTTTACTCCATTAAGAAACAAATATGACATTAGATACAACAATAGTTGCAAGGAAGAGTGAGGAAGGGGCACAACTGAAGAGGCAAACACCTCGGAAGATTCCCTTAGGATTCCAATGAACTTCAGAGACCACCTAGTTCAATATCATAATTCAGCGCCCAAGTTATTAGCTCTCAGAAGTCTGATGACTTGTTAAAAGTCACACAATCAATATGTGTGGCAAAAACCTGCCAATATGCCAAATCACTTGACAAAAGATTAAATAAATGAGTGATTCAGAATAAAAATGACCAGTTATTGGCCGAGAAGGAGGCAATGGCCTAACAGAGCAAGTGCTCTAGCATTAGACCTAAATTTAAATCTCAGCTTTGCCAGTTGTGTCTTTGGTAAATTATGTAATCTCCTGAGCTGCAGTTTTCTGATCTGTGAAGTGGGAAAAAGAATATCCAGCTCATGGGTTTGTTGTGAGGATTAACTAATTTAAATGTAAAGCACTCACCACAGCCTCTATTACAGAGTAGGCACTTCAAAACATGTTAGCTCTTTTCCAGTCAGAATCACTCCAGGCTAAGAGCTGGCTGAAGCTGAATTTGCCGTGTCGTGGTTCCTACACCCTGCACAACAGTAGACTAACAGCAGGCCAACCACTGTGCACAGTTCTTTGTATACCTCCCATCTTTTTGTATATATACCTTGCAAGGTTCGATAAAGGAGAATAAATACCAGAATCTGTGTTTATGTATATCGGAGGGAGGGTGTGCATGCATGAGGTGTGTTATGTGTTTGCGCTGGGGCATGGACTCAAGGGGCTCTCATTTTTGAGGTTACTAATTGAACATTAAAAATTCACACAAACTTTGCATTCTTCTCTAAAATATTCAAGTACTTATTTTAAGTAAAATGTTTTTCCTCTCCAAGTCTTCAAGCAAAAGGGATGTTCTAGCTTTAGATACTCACCAAGAAACAAAAACAAAAACCTTTCTATTTGGACATGAAGCCTACTTACACTTCTGGGTTTTACCAAAGGTTGTGTGGGATGTACGTGTCAAGTATAGGGAGCCACAGGATACATGTGGCACATGATGTCTCTGCCAAAGCATTTAGTCAGTTAAATATACCACCCAAACGTAACTAATAGCTGTATAGTAACTAACAGACACTAAGAAACTTAAAAGAATTTGGGAAATTTCTATAATAGACAGACAACTAAGTGCATGCATCTCAGTCTCTATTGTTACTGATATTTAAAAATAAAAATTCTCAGAATCTGTCTCAACCTAACAGAGATGGACAGATGTGCACAAAATTAATTCAACTTTGAAAAAAGTCTTCCAATTGCTAACATGTTATTTACTTGAAATGAGTCAGAGATTTGATTACATGCAGTTTCTCTATTTCCAGGGAGAAAATGGAGAAACGTCACAAGTATGTGTGTGTGTGTGTGTGTGTGTGTGTGTGTGTGTATGTATGTATGTGTGTGTATAACAAAACCTTCAGTTACATATGCACAAAAATGAAGACACCTACCTGGAACCATAACCAAAGGGAATTACAGGTAAAATTAAAGATCATAACCTTAAAAAAGTAAAACTATGAATGAATTAGGATAGGAAGTATTTGTAATCATTGGGTGGGAAAGTCCTTCCCAAGCATGACAGAAATCTAGAAGCCATCAAAGGCAAATGGTTATGAAACTTACAACAAAGTTTTAAAATTCCTGTATGACAACATAGATTAAAGGATGAATGATATAAATGAACTATTTCTAATGCAGAAGGGTCAAAATATTTTTAAAGGTTCTTATAAATCAAAGGGTTCAAAAAAGAGGAATAGGGAAATGACAGGAACAGGAAAATTACAAAAAAACACAAGTAACTACTACCAAAAAATGAATACTAATGTACAGCTTACCATGTGCCCAGCCCTATTCTAATACCTTTCATAATGAATTCATTTAACACTCACAACAAGTCCAAGAAATATGTCCTATTATTACCCCTGTCTTACAACAGATTAGGAAAGTAAGGCACATAGAAATTAAGTAATTTGTCCAAGGTCACACAGCTAGTAAATGTGGGAACCAGGTTTTGAATGGGAGCGACCTGGTGCTCCATTCCAGGCTCTTACCTGCAATGTTGTATCATTATTCAAATGTACCATGAAGATGAGCATGAATTTGTTTTCATGAAGCATCTTTACTTCAAGAGTAATTACGACATGTGGAAAATCCTTCACAATGAATTTAAGATGGAAAGTCAATTTATACTTTTCACATGGATAGGAGCTATGTATTGTATTTTTTGCGGAGGAAGATAGTACTATTAACTTTGTATTAATGGTTAGTAAGACTAATCGCAACTGTATCAGAACTGCCAGGAATGACGTAACCATTCAGTTTCTCTCAATCTCCCTCACTCATGATGACGCGTACCAACTATGTAAATCTGAATGGCAATGAGGATTCAGAGTTTGTGGCCAAGGAACAATGTAAACCATTAGAAATAACTGTAAGCCAGTAGCTTACAAATGATAAATATGCACAGTTAAGTATTTTTCTCAATGTAATAAAGCATGGTAATATCAGAACCAACATCTGCAAAGGCAAACTAAAATATATGCAATCTAAAGAGAAGTAGTTTCCCCAGTAAAAATTTCAGATAGAATTTCAGCAACAAAAATGCAATATTGATACTAATAATTCAAGTCACTTTATTATGCCTGGGGCCTAATTTTTGGTTCCATTAGCACCAGAAAAAAATGAAAAATTAGGTAGCCAAAAAAAATTCTAATTTTTTATAATGAAAACCAAACCAACCAGTTTACATTATTTAGGTCAACAAAAAAAATTTATTCGTGGGAAATAAATCTGGCTCCCACAGGTAAAAAAGTCTTTTAACCTAATTCTTCACAAAAATACTGAGATGAAAAAAAGTTATACTATTGAAGTTATCTAAATAGAATTTGGCAAAGCGCAGTGTTGTTGTTCCCTTATTACTACCTAGCTATCCAATGCCGTTTCATTAGGTGGAAAAAGATGTTATGTTTCTTCCCTTAGAGATAGAAATATAACCAGGTGGGCACATTTCTTAAGAAAATTAAATGCACATAAGTAACACATATCAGCTTCTCCCTAACCTTAAATTTATTTTAAGGCTATAAATTGGCACAACCAAACTGGTCAAACATCTCTGGAAAGAAAAGCAAAGAAAACTGTTTATGCTGTATTTAAAAATAGTGGAAATTCACATTCTCAGAGTTACTATCAGCCACTTGAACAAAAATATAAGCACCGACATTTCAAAAAGCTCAATGTCTATGTGATTTATCAACAGTTATTGTCATTCGACTAAAATACACTGAATAACCACAGAAAGCACTGTAGCTGCAATGAATATCGGTGTGAAGACAATGAACGACTTTGACCTAAAGGAGTTTGTTAAAACCTAAGTAGGTTAATGGTGACACTTAACAAATACACAAAATAATTTTAAGAGAGTACTGTGAGAGGAAAATATTTTTGGTAGCTGAAGAATGAGAGGGAATAATTTATTAATGGAGTCTTATAAGACTATTTGAAACATTACTTTTAGTGAAAAAGTTATATCGAGAGGAAAAGTGTTACATGAATGTGCTGCATTCTGCGTGGACAAATGGGAAGACAGAAAAAGAATCTCACCGATATGAAATGAAATAGAGTATATAAATTGGGGTTGAAGACAAAAAATTTGATGATGCTTAGCACTGGCAAGAACATGGGGAAATAGGACCTCTCATACACTGAGATCACTTTAGAAAACAATTTGTGACATAAAATGGATTTTAATTCCACATATCCTATGGCCCAACATTTCCATTTCTATATCTACACACTAAGGAGACTCACACCTGTATACGAAAATTATTCACTACATAGTTTTATTTAAAAGCAAAGAATGAGAACGACAAATGTATTAATAGGGAAACTGATTTTTCTTCTCACTCTAAAAACTACTGTGGCATATTCATGTTGCACAATACAATGAGACAATTAAAAAGAATACACTAAAGCGATAGGTAACCAACATAAGTCCCAAGAAGAATGTCAGATTGTAAAAAAGGCAGAATAATCTCTCTCACAGAATGCAACTTATATAAAAATTTAGAAACCACACAAGCATGGATGAGAAGGGTACACACCTATCACATGTTAGTAATGACCTCTGGAGAGGGAAAGGTAAAGGATTCAGATGAGATAGAAAAGGGACTTCCATGTCTCTATTATTTTATTTTTTAAAAAAAGATCTGCAGCAAATATAACAAAAGGTTAGCAATTGTTAATTTTGTGTGATAAGTACTGAGCATTATAATATTCCTTTTTTTGGTCTAGATATTTTTCACTAAAAATGCTCTAAAAATAAATAATAGCTTCAAAAATGTGAATACATTTGAAGTTAGGATTAGATATTTAGTTTTGATCCCAAGAAGGACCGAAAGCTTGTGTAACAGGGGAACATATTTTAAGAGAAGCCACAGAGAATGATTTTAGCTACAATACTGACCCTGTTCTAGCAAGCAAAAATGTTGACAGTTGTGATGAAACTGACTAGGGTTCACGCAAAGAATTTAAAGGGGAAAGCTGAAAAGGAGAATAGAGATTTCATTCATTCATTCACATATAATTTTATGTACATATACATATCTGTGTGTGTATCTATCTATCTTTTTTTTTAGAAACGGTTTTATTCTGTTACTCAGGTTAGTGCAGTAGCGTGATCCCAGCTCACTGCAGCATCAAACTCCTGGAATCAAGTGATCTTCCTGCCTCAGCCTCCCTGGTAGCTGGGACTACAGGTGTGCACCACCAACCCTGGCTAATTTATTTTTTATTTTTGGTAGAGATGAGATCTCACTATCTTGCCCAGGCTGTCTTGAACTCCTAGGCTGAAGGGATCCTCCCTCCTTGGGCTCCCAAAGATACAGATCGCAGGTTTGAGCCACCATGCCCAGCCTCATTCAAATATTCTAATTGGATACCATATACTAAGCACCATTCTAGTTACTAGGTATACAACAGTGAATTTTATTTCCACATATCCTAGAACCCAAAATGCTTACATTCTAGTGCAGAGACAAAATAACAAAAAAATTACTGCTGTAACATGTGCTTTGAAACTAATAATATTAATAGCAAATCCTTAAATAGCTACTTAAATAAATACTAAGTAGTTATAAGTGCTTTAAGTGTATTTATTCATTTAATTCTCTTAAAAACTGTATTATGTAAGTACTCTCATTATTCCCATTTTGCAGATGAGGAAAACTGAGGCAGAGAAAGATTAAGCAGCTTGCCAGTAGCAAGACTAGTAAGGGGGTAGAGTTAGGATTTGAACTCAGGTAGTCTGGACCCAGAGCCCTTACTATTATCCACTACCTATCTGCATTTAGAAATGAATAGGTTAAGATACCAAAGTAACAAACTGGGGGAAGCAAATTCATTATGGGAATAGTCAGGGAAAAGTTAGGGAAATGGTTGGTTCTCCTTCCAACTAGGATAGTTGGAAGAGCTATAAGAAAAGACATTGGTGCTTGCTACACAAATACAGGAAATATATGAGGGGGAAAAGAGGATCTGGTGGCAGAACAAGAATTTCAGTTTTGCTTATGGTAAATTTAGGATGTCTTCAGGACACTTCGGTAGATCTGGAGTGCAGGAGAAAAGGCAGAGTTGATGCTATTAACTTGGGGAGAATCACTGTATAGATTGAAGTTCTGAATTATCAGTGTAGATGAAGTTCCAGGAGTCATCACTAAGTAAGAAAAAAAGTGGGTTTGGCATAGAATTCCTAGAGAACACTGAAGCTGGGTGTGGTGGCTTGCCCCTGCAATCCCAGCTGCTCAGGACGCTGAGGTGGGAAGAATACTTGGGGCCAGGAGCTCGAGACTAACTTGACAGCACTGTAAGATCTTGTCACTTTAAAAAATAATAATTGACTAGGTAAGTGGAGAGCCAAAAAGAGTCTACATGCTTTGACAACAAAGTTAGCAGGAGACGCAAAATTAAAGAAAGACTATCAGGATGGAAAGTGTGGACAGGCCACAGGAGCCAGTACTGAAAGAAGGGAAAGAGGCTGGAGGCTTAGGAGAAAAAAGGATAATAAGAAGGAAACAGCAAAGTGGGATGAAATGAGAAAATGGGAGTAAGAAGCACAAATGGGGAATAAGTCCTAAATGTATTATTCATTATCCTCAGAAATGGAAGGAAATGCGGTAGGAAACTGAGGGAATTCATATGTAATAAATGATTTTTCTCTTTTACCTGGAACATTATTTGCTAGAAGTGAGGAAGTTAGGATGGCTGTAGGGCTTGGGGAGAATGGTGGGTAAGTCACTAAGGGGAGGTTCATTAACTACAATATCTAGGACTGTTTTGGTGCAATCCTTCTAAGGAGAAGTCTATAGACTACAAAACTGAGGGTTTCTCCAATTCGTTGACTAGGTCATTGTAATGAGAGCAATCTAAATGTGAAAGCTCAGGTGCTACTTGGCTACAAATCAGGTTAAATGTCCTTTAACAACCATTTAGATCTGACATATTATTGTGCGGTAGCAACTTAAGAAATCTAACTAAAAGTGCCAAATCAAAACAAAAAGTTGGAAATTAGGGAGGTTAGAGTACTAAAAGAACTCTGCAAGTATCTTCATGTAGCAGGGATCCTAGTCTGAGTCAAAAAAGCCAAAGGGAGTGTTTTCATTAGACAACACTAATGGAGATATGGGAGACAAGCAGCTCATGCTACCCAGGTGACCATGCTAAGCACAGAAATGGGGGAAGGGCTTGCCCATGGTGGTATGGAATACTCTAGAGAATTGGTGCGGGTGCATAGGATACTCTAGAGAATATGGCATCCTGAAGACCAACAACATTGGGAATAGAGATACAACCTTTGGCAGAGACATAAGCAAATTTATGGCAAGCATTAGCAAAAGTGGTAGTGGGCAGTAGGCCACAGGACACAACTGAAAGACCATGAAAAGGCTGTTCGTGAGCTCATAGAAGAGATCTTGGAGAATACTGGGGATAACTTGGTGAGATTCTGAAAGGGTTTAGATATGGGTAGAGACAAGAGACAGTGCAATTAAGTCAGAGCCGTAAATGTAACTCTATACCCGAAGTCTATATTAATTACCTCCTAATATAGTGCTAGTAAGTGTAAAATGTATTTTGCCTTAATTCTGAACCTATCATAGTCCAGGATTATACAGAGATCTCCTATATATATGAAATAAGTCAGGTTGTAATAAGATTTGGCATATAGTAAAAATCTCTCTTAAAGATTACATAGAGAAATGAAGAAGGCTGGTCTTACTATCTGACCATGCTTTGGGAAATAAATAAAGAATATTCAAAAGGTTTAGAATCCTGGAAACTGAGTTATGGATGACGATGTGACAGGAGAGCTTAAATTGATTATAATTCATTCTTTAAATAGTTTATTATCTGTTTAGAGATGCTTTTAAGCTATGAAATCAGTCAGAAGGGACTGGTCAGAGGGAGAAACATCTATTTATTCATTCGTGATTTCAGAGTTAACTCATAAACAATAAAAGTGAATTACTTCGCATATACAGGACACCAAAGACATTATCAATAATTGGAGAATAAGGCATTGTATAATAAACACGTTGGCTGTCCTTTGTCCCTAGTAGGTAGCCTCTAAATTGTAAGAATTTTTGGAGTGATGGAAGTGCCTTTGTCATTCATGGTGGATCCTGTTAGTTTACGCTAATGAGCTAACTTAAGTGGGCATCGATACAGTTTAATGTTAAGAAGATGATTCAGGATAGGGACTGGCTGGAAAGACTAATCATATAATTAGGAGGTTGGGGCTCTGAGTCATATGACCTCTAGGGAAGGAAGTCAGGCTGGAGATTGAATTCAGCTGCATGGCCAGTGATTAAATGAAGCATGCCTATATAATGAAATTCCAATAAAAACTCTGAACACTGAAGCTTGGGTGAACATCTCTGATTGGCAATGTTCTGCATATTGTCACATATCAATGTGCAGGAAAGATAACAGGTTACTGACTTTATGGGGAGAGAACAATGAAAGCTTTTGCATTTGGGATCCTCTCAGACAACGACCTATGTGTCTCTCCTTTTAGCTAATTCTGATTTGTATCTTTTTGCTACAATAAAACTGTAAGTACAGTGTTTTCCTGAGTTTTGTGAGTCATTCTAGTGAATCAAACTGAAGGGGTAGTGGGAATCTCTAAATTTATAGCCAGCTGTTTAGAAGGGTAGCCTGGTGTCTGAAGCAAGGGCAGTCTTGTATAGACTCGCCTGTCCTCACTCCGTGTTATCTGGTATCAAAAGTCATTGCAGGTATCAACCTTTTGCATAATCTAGTCTCACATGGTTACATTTACTAATGTACTTCATGCTATGTGCATAGAATGATAATATCTGTAGTTTACAGTTCATAAATAAAGGTGAACAATATAATAAGCATATTCCTAGCTTCTCTATTCAGTCATTCCTAAGCCTATCAATAAGTAGGCATATGCTTTACATAGATTCTGGCAAGGGCTGGGCCATCCTATAAGAAATTCTCAGTCTTTATGGTATTTTAGCATGACTTTGATGTGGCGTTTCCTTTACTCTTTCAAAATTCTTTACATTTAATATACTTTTCCCTACACTACAAATATAACTAAATGAATTTATCTCCATGCACATTTTACCCATGACTACCACTTGATTTTTGTCATCAGGTCACAATGAAAATCCTTTACAGGTCTTAAAGGTGCAAAGCTCTATCATCAAAGAGTCTTAGCAAAACTCATGCTGGGCTCCTGGCACATTTATCTAATCCATCCAACAGTTCTTTGATGGCTTAACATGTGAAACTTCACATTGTCTAGCATTTGAATCAGTAGATCTAACATGACCCATTTCCTTCTTACACCAAAAATCGGTTTCCTTTATAGGATTTTAATTTAGGTTACAATTGGCAGACATTCTGTTTTATAACTACTAATGTGCCACCCTTCACTTCTTGAATTGCCAGCTACATCCCTTCTAACAAAGGATCACAGTCCTCTCTCAAGAAAGCACCTAGGGATTATGTCAGGGGAAAAGGGCTCAAAAAGGTTTTATTTTTTCTTTCAAAGAGCATTTCATGGTCAGTAAAAATAGCTTAAAAACAGCTTGAGATAGAACAGGTGTTGTCTTTCAGTTGCCATCACCTACCTTCATACTCTATAAAAGGATGTGTACAACAAAGTACGAGCAATTTTACAGCTTGAAGGTGCTGCTGTTGGGTCTTGATGAACACTGCTGAGAAGCTCACGGTCTCTCGAAGCTCACACTGTACACTACATGTAGAGCTAGCAGATATAACTCTTCTGTAAAGTACCTAAGGTTCTGTACAATTTAATTGGCTCAACTTCCTATGGCTTTGCACAAAGTGAAAAAATTCAAAGGGTCTAACACATTTTAGATTTGACTTTTTTATGGCTTTCTTTCCTTATTTCCTAGCTATGTCTACCATATCAAATTGTTTTAGTAATTAATAACATTTAATACATTTCTTTTGCTTTCTTTACACTTGTCTCATTGGAGCTCAATGGGGGCATATAGTCTTCAATTTTTGTTGTCATTCATTTTCTACTTGTTAAGGGAGCTGGGGTTTAGCCAGCACTTTGAAAGTACCAGGATAATAAAATATTCTGCTATTTTACCATGCTGACTTGATAATTAGTCACTGCATATTTTCAAACTACTTGAAAAAACTGTGTCTGTGGAAGTGCCTGCTATTGCAGGAGGCAACCACATAGCTTTCTAAGCATTTGAAAATAAATGAAAAGACAGAAAATTTTAAATTAACATAGCAGATTGAGCAATGACTTATAAACATTATAAAGCAGTAATTCTCAATTATTTTTAGGTCATGAAAAGATTCCTCTTGAAAATCTTATTAAACTCAAGGATTCTCACCTCAGAAATACAGCCCTCACGTGTGCTTACTCACACATGTATGTTCACAGACAGTTTTACATGTGCCTTTGGGGGTTTATTCGTTCTTCAGAAGACTGCACATGAATTATATTAACAACTCTTGTTTATCTTATATATAAATATATATGTTTAAATACATATGTTAGCCATGCATGCATATATAAAAAACATGTTCACAACAAAATGACATGCATAATATATTTATATAATGTGACAGATTTGTATATTACATGATGTGATAGATTATATTGTCCAAGTCTATTTATTTTATTATAGTGTGTGTGTGTGTGTGTGTGAGAGAGATTGTGTGTGTGTATAAAATATAAAATAAGAGTTGTTAAGTAGGATTCGTGTATAGGCTTCTGGAGAACTTAGTCCCTGAAAATATATATGTATATAAACTTGCTTTGTTCCAGTGAGAAGATGAGGCTGAGCAGAGAGATATCAGCTGGGCTTCAGGCTTTTCTCTATCTATTAAGTACTTCTGTGTAACTTTAAGGCTTAGAGGAACTTTGTTTGGAAAAAACAAGAATTATTATATTAGCCGTATTAAAGACATATATCAATCAGAATGAGGGTTGTTCAGCCATGGAGGTATGGCAAGATATACACAAGTGATGATTTTTTGGGTTCTATTTAATCCTTACCTTGTGTCCCATACAACCAGGGTATGATCATAGTACAGAGAAGATAACCACATAAAGCAGTAGAGACATCAAAAGAAAGTGGAAATAAGAAGTGCCATATCATTGAAAAGGAAGGAGAGCCATATATGAAACTGACATTAATTTAGCCCTGAAAAGATTTTCATCTTATACATGTTTCTTTGTGTCTGGAATATACTTTACATATATAACTTGTTACCTGCAAGTCTAATTTCTTTCCTAATAGCTCTATGTCAGTTATCACACAGCCACAGTGCTATTAATATGTACTATGCCTTCATCAAACTGCTGTCTTAATCTGCTTTATAAAATGGAAGGAAAACAATATGAGAAAGTCGTTAGGTCTGTGATTATGTAAGCAGGTAAATGCTAAGTTTGCTTTTGTTCTTCAGACTATTTTTATTACTGAGATTCAAATTACAAAATCTTGAAGAGAACAGTTTTAAAACATCATGGAACCTCTTTGAAATTTTTGCAACTTCCTATGAATCTATAATAATTTCAAAGTAAGTTAAAAACAAAACAAGAACATCCTAGCATACATCCACTGTTAACAGATTTCAAAAATACAGACGGTATAAAAAAGGCCATGCAAGTGTTAAAAAATACAAGTTTACCCATAACCTGGAATATAATTATGAAGTGTGATACTATCTTAAGTATCATGAAAGGAAAAAATTTTAACAGCTTCCTATAACTCTTAAAAACGAACAGAAAAATCCTTTATGAGAAAAACTATTCCCTTTAATGACCTAACGTAAATTTCTGGAGATAAACAAAATGTTTTAAATAATGATTTCAATATGTGGTAATTTCAACCCACTTATAAGACCTCAAGCACAAGTTTCTAAAAATTAAAAAAAAAAAATCAAGCAAAGGGTATACCATGTTTATTTAAAATATGGCATTTGATTATTTACCAAATAGTTTATTTTAGAAAGTGCAAGGTTTACCATAAATTAAAATGTACTTAATGATAGTTATTAATTAACCAAAAAAAAATTAAAGTCAAGTGCTGAAGTAGGTTCCAATGAAAACTGAAAACCTGTCTGAGAATAAAAATTTGAAGAATGTATGTGTGTAAGTGAAGGTTAGACAGGAAAGAGAGAGAGAAATCTCGGGGTAGTGTGGGAAAGGGAGCAGAGTGCCCAGAGGGAGAGATAAAGGCAGAAAAGAGACTGACAGAAACAGCAGTCAGGGAGGCAGACAACAGACATGGAGAGGGAGATGGAGAGTGAGAGATGGGCAAAAAAGGAAAGACAGAAATAAGAGAAAGAGACATACAGAAAAGAGAAGAGAAATGTTAAAGCTGATTCAATCAGAGAGGGAAAAAGGGAGCAACCTGAGACACCACCAGGTAGACAGAGCACAATGAGACTAAGACAAAGTGGGAAAGACAATTGAAGAGGGAAAAGAGACAGAAATGGGTGGGGAGAGGGAGAAAGAAGATATAAACGGAGAAGGAATAAATCCTCAGAAAGTCGAACAGAAAAAGAGAGGGAGGGGAAGGTGGCAGACAAACGGAAACCTACGTGAAAGAACAAATGAAAATGAGGAAAGGTATATACAAGAGAAAAGTAGAATGTGACAAAAGATGGATAAAAGCAGCTGTAGGTAAGAATATAGAGTATGTGTTGCTTACTTTCATTTAGTTCTCAATATAAAACTTACAATCTGAAGCTTAAAAAAGAAATAATGGTGAATTTCTCTTGGCATTAGGTTGAAACAATGCACCTGATAAAAGACCTTAATTTTAACAATAGCTATTAGTATTTTCATGACCCCAATTACTTACACAGTTGAGAGTCAGAAATAGACAAAAGAAAGGGCAATGATATTTAGCAGTGATAAAAGCCATTTAGTGATTTTCTTCCTATCTCTTCCAAAAAGAGATGAGTTATAAAACAAAATAATTGTGTCATTTATGAAGGGGGAGGAATTCAAAAGACAGCAATTCAAAATCCTGTTAAAATTTTAGCTAATTCCAGGTTAAAAGCAAAAACTCTCAAA
Organism: Tarsius wallacei; assembly: GCA_963574415.1. Taxonomy (NCBI): domain Eukaryota; kingdom Metazoa; phylum Chordata; class Mammalia; order Primates; family Tarsiidae; genus Tarsius; species Tarsius wallacei. Next base: position 11,475 of record CAUYQG010282176.1, on the reverse strand, counting down.
AACCTTCTAGATAATTCAGTTACACACTAATGTACATTTTTTTAGTTATTCAGGATCACTTATGTGATGAGATTCCAGTTTTGAGGAATCAAAATATTAAAGTAAATGTCAAAGTTTTAAGACTGTATAACTAGAAATGAGATACTCCTCAAAAATTACATAGTTTGATTAGCATTTGCTCTCTTTTGAGATGTGATATTTGATTATGCTAATCATAGCAATGACAGATCTAGGCTTTGCTGTTATAAGCTGCTCAAAAATTATTCCACCTCTTCCCCAAAAAAGGGTACAAAAAAATTAACATCAGTTTTTAAAGTCAAGGTTCTTAGTTTCTTAATTTCCAAAAGTCTCATTGACACTGTATTTATTCCACAACAAAATTTTGAGAATTGAACAAACCACGCAGCATGTCTGTTTTAAGATGAACCTAAAAGTGATTTTTCCAACTAACAATTTGTCCTGCCATACACAAATACCAATTAGCACACAGGCAAACTGTTCTATCAGCAAGGTATAAGAAGTACTGAAAATCGGAGGGGTAGGAGAGAACAAATTGGTGCTACAGCGGGTAAGTAAATGATTCCTACTTTTTGTTCTATCAACCTATACAAATGTATCTTTGCAAAGATAAACAAAAACCATTTAAAAAATGCTCTTATTTTGGACATGACAAGGATTTTATCACACATACCTCTAACAAAAATTAAGGTACTAAGTGAACATGAGTAATTTTTCAAATATTTTATTACCTTTTATACAAATTTAGCAAATAAATTAAGAGTCACATACCTTCATTGTACTGGTATTTGCTTCATCATACAGAGTTAATGAAGATGTACTTTCCATAGTATCTGTAAACTGATGCTCTGCATTGCTCCTCTACAGAGCTCTCCGCACACACATCCAGCTGATTAGTCAGGCATTGGGAGCGCCTGCTAGAGCAGTCTAAAAGCACTTGCCGAGGAGGACTCAGAGACAATAGAAAGTCAACAGCTGTATGTTGTGATGTCAGTAACACTCTAGCCAGTCACTACCCAGAATATCTGAAATGCATCAGAAGCTATATTGAGCTCTTCATTAGCAATTCAGAAGCAGTGATGCAAAAGCCCATGAAACTGTGAATATGCAAAGACTGTCAGTATTTTTGAGATTTCTCACTATTAAAATATTGTTGCACAATGGTGCCTGACCCCACACTGAAGAACAAAGTTGGGGTGATTTGTGTTTTTCTGTAATTCTCTAAGGAACAAGTCATACAGAATCTAGGCATGGTTAATACATTAATTTTTGAATAACTCTTTGACACTTTTAATATCACTAACAAAAAACCTTAAAAAATAGGCAATTTGTCCATAATAGCTGACTTTCTGTGATAGTTTTGCACCTTCCAACTGACTTTGTCACAAAGAAAGAAAATGCACCAACAGCACAATTCCTTTTTTCTTAATTTGTTTTTGCTAAAATTAAAATAAGCTTGCTTCCCCTGGCAAGAGCACTACTTCTTCATACCAACAGATGGAGATAGCAACTAGAGCTGCGATCAGAGGACAATTCTGCCTTGTGTCAGATGCTTGTTAGCTATATTAGCTCAAGTGATAGATTTACAAGAAAAGGAATCAACCCAAACCAGATTTTACAAAACAACGATTAATAACTATGAGAAGACAAACAAGTATAATGAAGAAAACAGAAAAAGAATTGTGTCTATTGGTTAAAACATTAAATAATTAGATAAATGTGTTTTTTTGGATTCTGTGACAGCAGGGTAAAGCATGTGCCTCTGTTTTCCGTTTTGTTTAAAAATTATACTTTCCAAAAGCATACAATAATGTTCTAAGGATCTCATCAGACAATGCTCACATATTATCTACACTATATGAAGAAAAACATGTATATCACTAACCAGAAATACTACTTATCTATCTTTGATACTAAGTCATCTAGGGTTTATATAACCCGTCAGCCTAACAGATCAGCAGTGCTCTTTATACCAGCTTGGCAAACACTAAAATAAAAGATACCGGCTTTATAGCATAATCTGAAAAAATACTGTTATTGCCGTTTTAAAAATAGTCTCACTTTTAGCCCTATAAAAAAAGTTTTGCTAAAAAAAATATAAATCCACAAAATATTCCCTAACTATTCAAACAGCAAAGGTGGTAAGACAGTTTACAACAATTTCTCCAGACCTTTTACTATGCCCTGCACTTTCTGGTACCCAGATATTTTTAAGAGGTAATAATCAAGTGCCAACCTAATACCCCAAAAATAAATATCTAAGTCTGATTTTTTTCCATAAACAGTTACTGTTTCTACCAAAGGGCATAGCAATGATTTTTCTCAGATAAAATCTTTGTTGCTTATGAAAAACATAATTTCAAGGCAGCTTTCCTTAAAAACTGTAATAGAAACTCTTTTTATGAGACAGATGGACAAGCTAAAATGCAGAATAATGATGCAACCCACTTACGTTGTGGCAAAAATGAAAATAAATATTTCTACTACACTTCTACACTTCAAATGATTCTATTTCTCTTTAAGCTTTGGAAATTGCTAGGACTTATAAATTCAAGCAATTCTGAATTAGTAAAAAATCATAAGTAAAAATACTTTAAAATGTAGTTATGACTGTCAGGTAGAGGCCATCCTCTAATTCTGAAGGAAAACAACTTAGCTGGTAAGAGTGAGCGCCGGTGATAATCGACCCTCAGGAATAATCTCACAACTTGCTAATAAGACATAGAATCTTATCCTTCAAGATTCTTTTTGGATGTTATACCACTAATTATGTGAATTAGCTTTGTCTCTACCCTATCAATGTTCAACATAGTGAAACAGATTTAAAAAGGCTTCTAATGATGCTGTGGAACTGTGCTTAAAATATGCTACCAAGGTCAAGTAACGAAAACTTTCAAGGAATAAATCCTCAATAATAGAAACTTGAGTGAATGAAATTTATTTTTTTGCTTACATCTTAAATTTCATGCTATGCTTCTTAAAATGTCCAGCAACTTCCTCTTAAAAACAGAAACATACTGACTCATACAGGGTTTAACTGTAGTTATAAGGTAAAAAAATAATTCCCAACTGGGGCAACTACAGAACTAATATCAGAAGCTTAATTGTCTAAATCTAATTGCTGACATAGCTGATAAACATTCTTCTTAATTTTTCTGGGCTTAGCTCTTGTAGAACTTTTAAAGTGCTCAATCTTAAAGGTGAAAACATTTGAACCTGATTCTCTCACATATTTCCCACAAAATCAAAAGACCAAATAATTAATATAACCAAGGGCCATTTTATGGGAACAATTTTTTAAAAAAGAAATTTAACATATCTCTTACAACTAGAAAATCAAAATTTTGCAACCACTAAGGTAATAACAAATTCTGGCAAAGATTACAAATAGATAAATGTATTTGATGAAAGGCTGTTGTTGAACAAGATATTCTTTGATCACTGATAACTTTTAATTTCGGAGGTATATTTACGTTTATAAGCAGTAGTCTCTACTTTAACCAAGTGACCAAACTTAACATCACCAATAATCAAACAGGCTAACATTTCATGCCTCCAGATGTATGCAATGGGGGAAAAAACATCTCTTCTGTATTCTTCCCAAAACATTTAATCTTAACCTAAATCACGAGAAAACAATCAGATAAATTCAGACTGTGGAACACTCTACAAGACAGTTAGCTTAATCTTTACAAACAACAATACTATGAAAAAAATATGGAACATTACAGAAGACTAGAGACATATCAACAGCTATAAAGTATTATATTTGATTAAATGATGAATTTTAAAAATGTTATGGAGGATATTTATGGAACATTTGAGGTAGTATGACTATGGTTAGTATATTAGATGATTGTATTTTATAAATGTTAAATTTCTTCTGTGTGATACTAATAAACTGGCCAGAGAGACAAAATGAGAGAAAAATAGACACAGAGCCATGGTAAGAGAGATAAAGCAAATGTACCAAAATTTTAGGAATTGGTAAAGCCAGAAGGCTATTTGGTGTTCATTATATACTATCTTTAAACTTTTCTGTACACCTCTTTCCAGCAAGCCTCCTTCTCTTTTACTTTTTGAGGTAAAGTTCTATATTTACTGTGCATTTTTTATTTATTAAAAATTTAAAACATTTTAAAAACTGTGATAGTACAGTGCTTTTATTAGAATTATTTTTTTTTTACAATGTCATAAGGGGGCAGGGAGACAATTATATAGCAATATCTGTCCATTAGCAAATACACTACATTCTTTTGGTAACTATGTATAGTACTGTAATTTAAAGTAAAAACACTGCACTTTGAAGGATAAAACCAGGATGCAGAGGACATTACCCTGCTAAGGGAGAGTTCTTTTCACTACTTCATAACAAGCAGTGTGGGTTTCTGGCTTTCCCTGCTTCCCCCTCCACCCCTGCCTCTGTACTGAGTAAGCCTGTCTCCCCAAGAGGTATTCTGTGATAGAGTCACACTGATGTAGCTCAGGGTCACTAGATGACTAAGACATTTGAACCCTGGAAGTTTCCTCATCTTAAAATTCTGATGTATTTACTGAACATTTGAGGGGATGCTGAATTTTTTTTTTTAAAGCTATGGAGGATATTTAAGGAAAATTTGAGGTCCCTGGGATTATCTTTTGGAGGCTGAGCCCTTTCTAGTACTCTCAGAATTTGTTCCTCCAGATAAAACGGCCAACCAAAGTTTTTATCTGGAAGTTTTGAGAAGGTTGTGTCACGGTTTGTGGAAGAAATGCCCTGCGTTGTGGCAAACAGGTGACTAGTTCTTCACCATGACAATGCACCTGCCCACACTGAGACGAGTGTTCAGCAGTTTTGGACCCAAAACAGCATGATCCTTGTGCCCCACCCTCACTATTCACCCAGTCTTGCCCTGAGCAACTTTTTTTTGCTTCACCGGATGAAAAAAGTTCTCATAGGGAAATGTCTTGCCAATGTGGAAGAGGTGAAACAGAAACGGCTGAAACACTAAAAGGCATCCAAATTGATAAGTTCAAAAACTGTTTTGAACAGTGGAAAAAGCATCTCAACAGGTGTACTGTATCAAACAGAAAGTACTCTGAAAGTGACTGAAGTTTAAACATGTATGAATAAATCAGTTTTTGATAAATAAATGCCGGGTTTTTTTTCTTTGGTCTCCCTTGTAAAATTACAGTAACTTGAAGGGAAGTAAGCTTGTGTTTCCTGATTGATTAATACATATGTGCAGTTATATTTAAAAAATGTATTCAGTGTTTCAGTATTGATCAACGAAGATTAATGTTAATACACTTTTATTTGTTACTAATATGTCAGAAAAATGTGTCATATATAATATGCATGGCTAATTGTTTTCTTTTTGTAGAAAGTAAGAAATACACTTCCTGTGGTTTATTTTGATTTTTTAGCTATACTAACCATTCAACAAAAACATGCATTCCAATAATAGTCAATAAATGATAAAAGTTCAAATATCTTGGGTCTTGGCCTGGTCAAGACACTTCTATTTACAGTAGGCCACACATCTTTCTATGATTTATAAATAACAAACAGAATTTTACAGTTGGAAAGCACCTCAGAAACACTTTATCTCATCCACACCTTGTTTTATAGTTCAGGACACTTAAGCTCAGAAGTGAATCGACATGATCCCTGACTGCTTGGCAGTAAACTGCTTGGCAGTCTTAGAGTAAACTAGCTAATCAGATTCTATAACAGTTTCTATCACACCTTACTTGGAAATGGGCCAAACACCTGGCCTAACTTGTTGGCTTGCTTGCTCTTACTGAATTTGATTAATGGCAAAGATGGAGAATAAAAACACGAAGGGATTATGTCCCTCATGGGGTGGATTCCTTTTACCTTGTGAACCATGAAGTTCATTCCTAGACTGCTTTCCCCCCCATGTCCTGTCATAATGAGCCTCCACCTGTCATTACTTATATTTACTTGTCAAGTAGTATTTTTAACACGTGCTGCATCTGACATTTTCATCCTTATGACTTTATGACTTGTGTTTCCTGATTAACACACATGTGCAGTTTTATTAAAATAAAATGTATTCAGTGCTTCAGTACTGATCAACTAAGATTAAGAGTAATACATTTGTATTAGCTACTAATATGTCAGAAAAATGTATCATATGTATTATGTGTGGCTAATTTTTTTCTTTTTTTAGAGATGGAAATCTTGCTATGTTGCCTAGGCAGGTCTGAAACTCCTGGTCTCAAAGGATCCTCCTGCATCAGCCTCTCAAAGAACTGGGATTACAGGCGTGAACCACTACACTTGGGTTACTACCTCTATAAAGTTGAAAAGACAGAGGTACAAATAGATAAAGTGATTTTTCATGTATAATCACTTGGACCCAAAATGTGAGGCTAGATTTAACTTTACTCTTAATTAGTATACTATTCCATCTTTATGTAGAAATTAAGGTTAAACAACTATTGGCTCGATTTTATTATTTATTTATTTATTTATTTATTTATTTATTATTTTTTGAGTTGGAGTCTCACCCTGTCACCCAGACTGGAGTGCAGTGGCCGCTCCTGGCCACCGCAGCCTTGACCTGCTGGGCTCCAGTGATCCTTCCGCCTCAGCCTTCCAAGTAGCCAGAACTACAGGTGCGCACTACCACGCCCGGTTAGTTTTTGATTGATTGTAGAGATGAGGTCTCACCAAGTTGCCCAGGCGGGTCTCGAACCCGCAGGCTCAGGCAATCCACTCACCTCAGCCTCCCAAAGCGCGGGATTACAGGCTGAGCCACCCAGCCGGGCTTATTGGCTAGATTTTAAAAGATCTTGTAAAAAGGAAAGGTTTTTAAAAAGGAGGGACTAAATCAAGAGGTAAGGGATATGCAGTTACAAAGCACTCATCCATTAGCTCATTTAATATTTTCAATTTTGAAGAAAAATTCAATTCACCAAGATTGTGATATTGGGGTTTAGAGTCAACAAGATTCTTGCAATTCTAAGCTGAGGATAATGAGGCAAAGAAATTAAGACTGTAAACTGGGAGATTCTTAAAATAATTTATACAAGATGGTATGGGTTAGGGTCAGAGTATTAGTAGGGAAAGAAAAATGTAGACAGTGAAGAGATACTTCAAAGCAAAACTTGAAAAGTTATAGATGACTGATGAAAGCTAAATTAATGATAATCCAAACATTTAAAAACCTGGATAATTAAAAGAATGTTGATGCCACTAGAAGTAGGAAGTTTGGCATGATCAACTGGTAATTTCCTGTTAACTTCTTTACCCTTGTCTATCACCCACCAAAAGCAAATAAACAAACATTAAGCAAATAAACTTTAACCCTAAATTATACTCCTCAACACAACACGTCATAGAGAAAAGACTCTAGAGTAGTGAGGAGGAACTGAGATACTCTCCAGGTAGTCAGATGAGTGGACTCAATGTTCTATAACCATTGGGGTATCCAAAGTTCTAGTCTCAGAGACTTCACAGTTATAGAAATAAGGAATAAAGACAGTTAAGGGTAAGCTGAAATGTTCCACAGGCAGGAAATGGAATTGGAGTCATGAGCATAAGGCAGGATTCATGAGAGTTTCCCTGATTTGGATCTACAGGTAAATAGGACAAACAATGTCCTCAAGGATTTATACCCCACATTCTTTTTTTTTTTTTTTTTTTTTTTTGAGTTGGAGTCTCACTCTGTCACCCAGATTGGAGTGCAGTGGCTGCTCCCGGCCACTGCAGCTCGACCTGCTGGACTCCGGCGATCCTTTCGCCTCAGCCTTCCAAGTAGCTGGAACTACAGGCACGCGCCACCATGCCCGGATAGTTTTTTGATTTATTGTAGAGATGAGGTCTTGCCAAGTTGCCCAGGCGGGTCTCGAACCCGCGGTACCCCACATTCTAAATACAGTATCTCTGGACACCATCCCCATTGCTAATACCCTAATATAGACCACCATTATTTCCTGCTTGGATATTCCCCAGAGTCTCTTACTGGTCTGTAGCCTTTAAAATGGTCTTACCTCCTTCTAATTCATTGTTTATACCACAGATGGTCTAGTATAAAGTACACTATATGGTGATAAGTATAGGGCAGGGCAACTAAAGGATACTATGTAATTATGTAAGAAGGCATTGAAAGACAGTCTTGGAGGGTAAAAAATGTTTTGTGGAAAAAGTAATACCTAAGCTATCATTTGGAGGAATCAGCAGGCAAAGGATTAAGACAAAAGGACTGGAGAGAGAAAGAAAGAGCAAGAAACAAAAAGCATTAGGACAAATGGATAAAAAGCATCAGCAAGTTCAAGAGCTTCAGTTCAAGAAAGATAAGAGTTTTTAACAATAAATCTGAAGACGTAAATAGGAGCAGAACAGGTAAGGCCTTGTAAGTGAAGTTTAAGAGCTGGGACTTTTCCTGGGATTAATTAGGAAGATAATAAAGACAATCAGTGGAGTGACATGAACAAATTTTTCACTTAAAGGGTGATAGTTGATGCCAATTGAATGGATGAGTCTTCTAAGGGAAAATATATAAACAGAATAAGAAAAGCATTGATGGTTAACTTCTGGGGAATAGGAATAAATTCTATTCAGAATGAGTTCTAATAATATTGCAACATATTGCAACAACAAAAAAAATACAAGTATCTCCTGTCAATCTGTTGAGTCTTAGTTCAAGTAAGAAGAGTCCTGATAACAAAGGTTTCTGTGTTATCACAATGTATCTAGTTTCAGAGTTCAGGTCACAAGAGTTTGAGTAGCAACAGACACCTGATGCCTCAAGTCCTTACCTATTTTTAAAAACTTTTTATGAAAATAATTTGACTTTGAGAAAAATTGCAAAGCTTGCTCAGATTTCCTGTATATACCCTGTTCTACTTCTCCTAATGATAACATCTTACATAATTATAGTACAATGATCAAAATCAGAAAATTAACATTGACACAACACTGTTGACTAATGTATAAATATTATTTACATTCCTTAAGCAAATTTCTCCAGTTTCATGATTTGACTGCATTTTTGCTAGAATATCACAGAAATGAAATTGGCCCTTTTCAGTGCATCATTGTGCATTCATAAATGATTTTTACTTTACATGGTTAAGGTGGTGCCTGCCATTTCCCCGCATAGCTCTCATTTTTCTCTTTGTAACTAGTATTTTGTATAAAAATATCTTGTGACCTTGAAAATATCTTGCTTCTCATCATAATTTTGCCTACTAATTTGAGTATCCACTGATGGTTTTTGCAGTATTAATTATTACAGTGGTCCCTGTCTAATGGAAATTTTCATTTCTTTCTTCTATGCGAATTGTAATTCCACTGTAAGAAAGAGCTGTCTTTTCCTTCTATATATCCATCCAACCATCTGAATGTCCATATATATGTTTTATTCTGTGGGTCATAATCCAATACTCTCATTGTTTTTGTATTTCCAAATTATATCAGTTTTGGAATTGGTAGTTCCTCCAGATTGGCTCTTGTGTTCTTTACAATATGTTCCCACCATTTTTTGAATTACTTTCTGGCACTAATGATGTTCCAGAAGCATCTTGTATTTTCCCTGTCCCAACTCTAGACTCAATTATTTCTCTAAGAACCATGGTTCCTTTTGCTGAGAATGGGGTATTTAGAGAAGATCTGGGCACTAATGTGCTCACTGTGACTAGGGTCTTACTTCTCTTTGGCTCCCACAGGACAGAGCTAAGGCATACATGTATGCACAGCACTGCAACACACACTCACACATCCATATTTATTATTACATCTATATATCTTTATATGTTTCAAAAACCATGACTTTCTATAGATATCTCCCACTCCAATCAATGAACACAAGGTTCATTATAGCCTACTCCTATCTTTATCTGTAATTTCTTTGTATAACAGTGAAAAGTCTGACTTTATCTATAATATGTTCACTTATTAGTTCAATTTTACTATACACAAAAGGCAGTTTTAGAATTCCAATACCTCATGAGAAACACATTTACTACTTAGAATATGTTTTTTTGAATTTTCGTATTTAGCCTAATACATAATTAAATTCTTTTTTTCCAAAGTTACTTATTTTCTTCCCCACTTAATTTTCCTTTTTTTTTTTTTTAGAGTCAGAGTCTCACTCTGTTGCCCAGGCTGGAGTGCAGCAGCATGCTCACAGTCACTGCAGCCTTGACCTGCTGGGCTCAGTCGATCCTTCCACCTCAGTCTTCCAAGTAGCTGGAGCTATAGGCATGTGCCACAATGCCCAGATAATTTTTTGATTTATTGTAGAGATGAGGTCTTGCCAAGTTGCCCAGGCTCGTCTCAAACCCTGGGCTCAGGCAATCCTCTTGCCTCAGTCTCCCAAAGTTCTGGTATTATAGGTGTGAGCTACCACGCCCACCTTCTCAATTCTCTTCTACCCTACTCAAGTAAGTGTTATTCATTGAATCATAAGTCATGTTATTCATTCGCCAGTTTTGGATTCCATTTGGGGCTTTCTTCCTATCTCTCAACATCCAGGTTAATTTTGTTTATCTTTGGAGGATATGTGAAAAACAGGGTTGTAAGGTCAAAATCACATAAAAACTTACAGTTGGAGAAGTGCTGCTCCCCTCTGACTCCTGCTATCTCACTCTTGTTACCCTCAGTCTTTCTACCCTATTCTCACTCTTTCTCCAGAAGGAACCAGTTTCACTAGTTTCTAGTTTACCACCCCCACATTTCTTGTGCACAAATAGGCAGATACATTCTTACATGAAGAGTAGCATACTACAGATGATCTTTGTACTTTACTTATTTCACATAATTGCACCATACCATTCAGAGATCTTCCTCGTTCTTTCATATAGTGGTACAGTACTTGACTGTGTGGCAGTACCATCCTTTATTCAATCATTCATCTGTATGGGCATTTAGGCTATTTGAAATATTTTGCGATTAAACACTCCTAAAATGAATAAAATTGTGCATATGGAGGTCTATCTTTAGAGAAGATTCTTAGAAGTGGGTTTGTTGGGTCAAAAGATAAATATGTATGTAAATTTATTAGGTACCGCTCTCCAGAAGAGCTAGGCTAGTGTGCATTTTCACCAGCAGTCATATGAGGGTGACTATTCCCCAATCTCGCAACAGAATGTTCTATCATTCTTTTTCATTTTCACTAGTCTGGTAGATGAGAAATGGTATCTCACTTCCGTTTTACTTTGCATTTATCTGAGTGAGCTTAAACTTTTTTCATGCTTAAGGGTCATATTTACATTGTGAGTCGTTCATTTAAGTCTTTCCCCCAATTTTCTATTGGGTCTTTGGTCCTTAGTCTTTCAATTTATTTGTCTTTTAATTAAGAGTTCTTCAGCCGGGCTCGGTGGCTCAGCCTGTAATCCCGCGCCTTGGGAGGCTGAGGTGAGTGGATTGCCTGAGCCCGCGGGTTCGAGACCCGCCTGGGCAGGCGAAACCTCATCTCTACAATAAATCAAAAAAAATTAGCCGGG
>CAUYQG010282164.1:0-10989 GCA_963574415.1 Tarsius wallacei | reverse complement strand
TATCTTGTTTTTTTTGTTGTGTTTTTTTTGAGTTGGAGTCTCACTCTGTCACCCAGACTGCAGTGCAGTGGCCGTTCCTGGTCACCGCAGCCTTGACCTGCTGGGCTCCGGAGATCCTTCCGCCTCAGCCTTCCAAGTAGCCGGAACTACTGCGCGCACTACCATGCCCAGCTACTTTTTGACTTATTGTAGAGCCGAGGTCTCGCCAAGTTGCCCGGGCGGGTCACGAACCTGCAGGCTCAGGCAATCCTCTCTCTTCGGCCTCCCAAAGTGCTGGGATTATAGGCTGAGCCACCGAGCCCGGCCAAGTTTCTAGAATTTTAAGGGCTATGGATGGTTTGCCATGTGTATGTTGGCCACCCCACCAAAGCTCTTTTATTTTATTTTTTAAAACTGCTTGTGCTTTTAGTTTCTTGGTTGAAGTTTTAGAGCCACTATATTGATGTAGGGCTGGTACTAGTATTGGGTATATAAACTTCTAGGTGTGTATACATGTTTTCAGTGATGATTGTCTGTAGGATAAAACTAAAAAACTCATGTATGGCATTTAAAGAACTTTATGATATGGCCCTTCTGAGACTCCAGTCAAATTACCAGGTAACATTCTGTTTTCCCCTCTGTTTATTCCTTTCACGTGCTTCTTCCTCTGAATATGTTTCTCAAATAGCTCTGTTTGCCTAGCCCCATGATTGCTGCTGCTTGTCTCTCACTAATATTGATCATGGTTACCAAGCACTTTCACTGACCTAAGTGCATCATATCATTGAATCCTTATAACAATCTGTAGATGAGGAAATTGACTCAGAGAGGTGAAGTCACTTCCTAAGCTAACACAATTAGTAAGTAATGGTGCCAGGATTCAAACCTATTCTGATATCAGAATTTATGCTCTACTTCCCAGTTGTATTATTATGTCCATCTGTTCCTCATAAAGTTAATTTTTTCCAAAATGTTGTTTCATATTTTTTTCACTAGGCTTGAATCTGTTTTGTTATTGTGGTAAAATATTATAACAGAAAATAGACCATTTCAGCTATTTTTAAGTGTACATTTTAGTGGCATTAAGTACATTCTCATTGTTGGGCTCTGCAGTTATTTTTATCTGTTCTGCACTCTTAGAGACTACTCATTCTCTGACAGCAGGGTCAGTCTTACTTAAAACTGTATACCCCAGGCCTCTGGCCTGCTATAGTACTTAACATATGAAGATACTTTACATATGAAGGAATAAGTGACTGTTTGCATTTGCAAATTGATAGAACTATTATTCTGATATTAGCTGATAGAGTTACAAATAAGTTATACGGATATAAAATAGATAGTAATAATACTAGCCTAAGCATTTCCATATTTCATTTTCTGTAAAGCTGTAACAGAATCTAAAACATAACATGTGACATAACAAATTTAGAAAGAGGGACAACTATTAGTCTTGCATTGTCCAATATGATAATCAGTAGTCTTATATGCCTATTTAATTAAAAGTAAAGTTAAAAATTCAACTCCTTAGTCACATTCCAAGTTGCATTCCAGCGCTTCAAACATTTACTGAGCAACCTTTCCTGTACCATGCATGCCTCAGGCCTGGGGCTGGGGATATAGTTGGGGCTGGGACTAGATCTGACTGAAAGAAGGAACCAGGGTTTCATTGGCTGCCTAATCATGATCAGGGGAGACAAAGATTAGACTGATACACCTGGCCAGAGCTTGTTGGTCTAGCAAAGACCAGCAAATAACTATTGTGTGTCAGTACAAATCTTGGGTAAAGATTTTTAGCTTTTTGTTGGAGAGCCTTCTAGAGAATTCAAGTTCCAGTGGCCTGATCATAATGTGGTATGGAAAGTACAGGAACCTCTAGGAGCACAGAAGAGGCACACAGAACTTATTAGAGCAATTTCAAGATCTATTTAGATCCTTGGCTTTCTTACTTCTAGAATTCCAGCTTCACTTTATTTATTTATTTACTTACTTAGAGTCTCACTCTGTCACCCAGACTGGAGTGCAGTGGCACGGTCACAGGCCACCCAGTGTTGACTCGCTGGGCTCAAGGGATCCTTCGGCTTCAGCCTTCCAAGTAGCCAGAACTACAGGCGTGTGCTACCACGGCCGGCTAGCTTTTTGATATATGGTAGAGATGAGGTCTCACCAAGTTGCCCAGGCTGGTCTCGAGCCCCTGGGCTCAGGCAGTCTTCTCGCCTTGGCCTCCCAAAGTGCTGGGATTATAGGCTTGAGCCACTGCGCCCAGCCAGCTTCACTTTATATATCACATTTAAATCTATTTAAAACTTGAATTGTAATTTATTAGATGAAATAATGTTATATCTCATGTTAAAACATTTTTTTTTTTGAGTCAGGGTTCTACTCTGTTGCCCAGGCTGTAGTGCCACTGCAGCCTCGTCCTGCTGGGCTCAGGCTATCCTTCCTCCTGAGCCTTCCAAGTAGCTGGAACCACAGGCATGTGCTACCACACCCAGCTAATTTTTTTAATTATTGTAGAGATGAGGTCTCGCCAAGTTGCCCTGGCTGGTCTCGAACCCATGGGCTCAGGTAGTCCTCTTGTCTCTGCCTCCCAAAGTGCTGGGATAGCAGGTGTGAGCCACCATGCCCAGCATATTAAAACATTTAAATTTCAAGAGTGGAGATCTGTTGTTTGTTTCTTGGATTTTGAAACCAGTTTTTTTTCTCTTCATAGGTTCCCGAAAAGCTAATAGATTCAGTTATTTTTTCTGTAGTGCATAACCCAGAATTGGGTGTGTATAGGAGAGGGAGGGGGAAAGAGTAGGCCTGGCCAGAAAACTGATGTCAAGAGTGGTGAGTAAAGGTGGTCTCAGGTGGAGAAAATAACGTGTAAAGGAATGGAGGTGAAAGAGCATGTTGAATTCAGGGCTCTACAATGTAAGTCAGCATGGTTGGAGTGTACTCTGTTGGGTGGGATGTGGTGAAAAGCAAAGAAATAAAGCTGAAGTGGTAGGCAGATCATGAAGAATATATATTATTTCTGTTTGGGGGAAAGATGTATTTGATTATAATTGTAGAATTTTACCTTTTAAAGGTCTCCTTTTAATTTTCCCTGTGGTCTGATGATGCTTCAAAATAGACTGGATAACTGACAGAGTCCTAGCCAGGGTCCATGCCTCTGTTACGCTATTCTGCCCTTCTGCAATCAAACTAAACTGAAACATTCCTTGAGTAATACTTTTGTAAGACATAGAATATAATTAGCTAGTGTTTCAGGCCTCCATTTATTGACTGGCAGTACCCATAAGCCTCTGCTTATTAACATTTTGAAAAAACAGATACTGAAAAGTTTACTTAAGTTGCTGTAGTGGTATACAGTTTTATAGTCAAAATATCGAAAAAGAAGATCAGTGACCCTTTAATCTGTCACTATAGCCAGTCACAATTTGAGGAGTCACTGACCATTTTCTTTTTGTCAAATGCCTATTTGGAGAAGAGCTTTACACCTAGAACTTCCTCTTGTATTAAAGAAGATTCCTAGACTTAGAGCCACTTGTTGATCATTTGCCATAAAGTAGGGGATTTCTATATGTTCACCAAATCTCAAAACAGTTGAATATGATGGTTATTTTTATCCCTAGTCAGGAAATAGGCTTAGGGTAGTTAATTTGGCAATAGTGGAAAATCTGGGATTCGAACCTAACCCTAACTCATTCCCATATCCTTTTCAGTAAGCATCTGTCTTCCTAGCTGAACTGTAGTAAGTGAATACATAGTATACTTTTTACTAAAATTTCAGATTGCTTATGTGCACACTGACTTGGTGATATCGTAGGAACCAGTGTTTCTTATCTGTCTTTTGCTTTTGGAAGCAACTTAAGTCACCAGCCAAAGACTCTGAATTTCTCAGAATATTTCCTGATCTGTTTAATATGTTGTTTTTCTGTGAGACAGGTGGTTTTAGGTATATGCTTGTGTATTTATGGAGTTTAGGAGTCTGGTTTCTTGAACAACTCTGTCCTTTATCTAAATTAGATTTCTTAAATCTAATTTAAGAAATCTGATTTAACTTACATTGGCATTACAGCTAGCAGTGGTTTAGTTCTTTTAGCTGTGGCTTATTTTGCCAGCTAGATCTGGTTGCCCAGAATCTAGATGAGACTCTGCTTGAGAGTGGTAGCCAGATTTAGCCATTGCATTGACTTATCAGCAGGAGGCCTGTGGTTAGTAGGTAAGATTAACATTGTTTTTCCTATCTCCTCAAGCTTTCTATGTTAGTGATGATATGTAAAAGCAGAGACAATATTATTAACCAGTGATTTCAGGATTAGATGGGGGAGTGTAGACATAATTACTGAATTCCATAGTAGGGCTCATTGTGACTTTTGGAGGAATTTGTTTAAGGGCGAATCTTTCTTTTCTCAGGTAGTAACAAACATCTGGATTTATCACATGAAGCAGTTTACAGGCTGAAAATGTAAAAATATGTTCAAGAATCAGAACAAGTGACTAAAGTGATGTTAAGGTTCTGTCCCAGGTCTTTGAGGATGACGTCATGAATGGCTCAGTAGTTACCCTCCTATAATCTACATTTTGCTGCTACAAACACAGCACTGAATTGGATGGACCCTAGGGATTAGTTAATAGTGATTTACGTATGTGGAACTCTAGGAAAGTACTATGCAAAGCCTTTACATTCACTATCTCATTTAATTCTTTTTTTTTTTTTTGAGTTGGAGTCTCACTGTCACCCAGACTGGAGTGCAGTGGCCACTCCCGGCCACTGCAGCCTCGACCTGCTGGGCTCCAGCGATCCTTCTGCCTCAGCCTTCCGAGTAGCTGGAACTACAGGCGTGCACTACCACACCCGGCCAATTTTTTTATTTATTGTAGCGATGAGGTCTCGCCAAGTTGCCCAGGCGGGTCTCGAACCTGCGGGCTCAGGCAATCCACTCACCCCAGCTTCCCTAAGCGAGGGATTACAGGCTGAGCCACCGAGCCCGGCTCATTTAATTCTTTTAATAGCCTTGTAAGGTAGGTGCTGTTGTTGATCCAATTTATAGTAAAGTTAGGGTCAATCCTTCTTGGATTATATGGACTTTTGAGTAGAAGGATAAGTCTCTAAAGAAGAAGTAGGGTGCCATTAACAGAAGAAGAGGGGAGTAGTTGCTAGATAGATAAAAGTAGTAGACGTTCACCTTAAATATTTTGTTCTTTGTTTTTGAATCACCCTCTCTTTATTTTTGTTTGATCTAGTTACTTTGAGTTCACAGTGATGGTTGCTTTCAGAAGGTACATTATTAGACTTTGTCCTTTTTTTGAGACCGCTAGTATAATGCTTTCATTTACTATCCAGAATCTGAGGCCCAGAATAGGGAGTGACTTGCCTAAAGTCATATAACTAAAAGTGGCTTGAGTTAGAACCTAGGAGAGGTCTGACTTTATACCAGCCTGCCTTCCTATACTTTTGTCCTGTTTTTGAGTCAGTTTCTATTAAGTGAATGCTTATTCCCAGTTTCACTTCTGACAATACGTTCAATATTCAATGTGTGAGTAATGATGAGTTATTTTTTCATTACCTGGCACTATGGTCTGAATGTTTGTGTTCCCCTAGAATTCATAATGTTGAAATCCTAACCCCCAGGGTCATGATATTAGGATATGATCCTATTGAAAGGTGATTGTTCCCTTTTAAGAGAGACTGTAGGCCGGGCACAGTGGCTCAAGCCCATAATCCCAGCACTTTGGGAGGCAGAGAGGAGAGAATTGTCTGAGCCTAGGGGTTCGAAACCAGCCTGGGCAACTTGGCGAGACCTCGTCTCTACAATAAATAATAATAAAAAAATTACCTGGATGTGGTGGTGCGCTCTTATAGTTCCAGCTGTTTGGAAGACTGAGGCAGAAGGATCACCTGAGCCCAGCAGGTTGGGGCTGCAGTGGCTGTGAGTGTGCCACTGCATTCCAGCCTGGGCGATAGAGTGAGGCTGCAACTCAAAAAAAAAAAAAAGAGCAAGAGTGCTTGTTCTACCATGTGAGGACACAGCAAGAAGGTGCCATCTATGAACCATAAAACAGGATCTCACCAGATACCAAACTACAGTCCTTTGATTATGGACTGTGAGCACTGTGAGAACTGTAAGAACCAGTTTAAAGTATTTTGCTTCAGCAGCCTGAATGGACTAATACAGCATTCCTCCATGGCTTTTCTGATTCCTGTAGATTTTATGTAGAGAAGCTTTACAACCTGTCTGAGATAAGCCTTCTCAGCCACTTTCCAGCAGCTTCTGAACTCTGGGGTTTCAGACCTGGTCTCCTTATTCAGACCTTCCACATCCTATTCACCCTAGACTTCAATTTTCTGAGTCTGTGTCTTTCTTGCCCTAGATTGTGATCTTGAGGCAGGGTTTTATTTTGTTTAGTTCATCCTGCATTTGAGCCTTTCTGTAATGTATTAGCAACTATATCATTTGGTGAATGCTAGAGAGGCCTTTTCTGTTTTCCATATTTCATAGTGGTGATATTGGAGGCTGGATCTTGAGGGATGAATAATTTTTTACAGAGTGGGGAGGGGGTGGGAGCACAGGAGGGCAAGGAAGGGATGCGGCGTGTTTGGTGAATGGTGTGGTCAGAACAGCCCAAGATTGCAAAGGACTTTGAAAGCTGTGGTATTTAAATGGTCTGCTGCTACTTAAATTCCATTTCTCCCACATGACTGCCAGCAATCATGTGGCTTTTGGTAGCCTAGCTCTGATAACAGATGATGTGCTCATACCCCTCTGGTTCTGGTTTTGCTCCATTACTTTTGAATTTACCATTGAGAATTTACTATACTTTATGTTTATTGAACAGTTAGGCTTGTGAAAGGTAATAGGATACAGCTGTAAACAAGACAGCCTGGATCCCTGCCCTCGTGGAGCAGTCTAATAGTAGAGTCAGACACTGAACAAGTAATTCCTTGTTGATGAGGACTGTGAAGAAGTAGCACAGGTGTTATAGATAATTGTAACCAGAATTTGACCTTGTATGTGAAGCAAGAGAAAACTTTTCTGAGGAAATGCTTAAATTTTAGGATGAGTAGAAAGCAGACGGGAGAAAGTAGGCAGTCATTCCAGAAACAAATAACTTTCATCCAACCACATATAAAGGACCTACTGTGTTTGTCATTTATTATGCTTGCCTTATATCTCCAGTGTGATAGTTATATACCAGTCAGGTAAATGTACCCCATACTTTTTAGGTCTCAAATGTGCTTTGAGAGGTATTTATTCCAGCCTGAACAGCATACTTGTCAATGGAAAAATTGTTTCCATTTGTGTGTGTAGGTAAAGTTCTTCAGCATCTCTGAAAATTTAAATGAAGTGACCCTGTTTGATATTTGTTATAAGTTCATATTTTGTATGTTTTGCTTTGTTTTAGAAAATAATTAATACTGTTAAGTAGAACATGACAGGTATTAAGTGAATTGTAATTTTCCTCTGAGTTTTTATTCCAACTGATATTGGCATGCTTACTCATAATTACTTGTGCTATTGTATATTGAGCTCCTACTGTGTGCCAAGTACTGTGTTAAGCATTTTATATTGGTGTCTTGTTTAATCCTCATTACAACTCTGTGGTAAGTGCTATTATAATCTACATTTTTATATTAAGATGATGAAACAGAGGCTCAGAGAGAGATAAATAGTAGCTAAATGTCAGAGATAGGATTCAAACCCCAATTTACTTCTGAGTCTGGATTTTCCCTCCACTATATGATACTTGCTTTTTCATACTTGGTATCAGCTTGGGGTAATTAATAAATTATAATCTTTTTTTCCCTATTGTTTTCTCTTTAGGTTTCTGTCAGGATGAATTGGCAGAACTCGACTCAGGCACTAGTAAGTTTTGAATGTTACCCAATGTTCATCGGTAAGAAAAGGATGTGTGTTTACACTTTTAAGTGTGTAACTTAAGGTGTCATTGATATGCCTTATTTATTGACTCTCAGATTTGTATTTCACTTTGATTTATAATTATGGGAGGGCAATGTGTCTTTTCCAGTTATACTTTCTTTTTCTTCTGATATTATTCAATGGCCAGGATCCAGCCACTTAATAGTAAGTTGGTTTGCTCAAAGTTTATTACTTATCTCCTTGCTTTGTTCTTCATCCTTCCATGAAACCAGCAACAACAACAAAAATTGTACTTTCATTTATGTACATAGTTGTATACTTAACAACCACTTTTCTTAAGTATTGACTAGTTTTGACTTAATTTCTTTCAAAGAAGGATTATGTTTGGTTTGGAAATTTTTAAACTGATAACTTTTGTTCCACAGATTAATTTGTAAAGCATTTTCATTTACATTTTTAAAGTTAAGGTATTCTAAGGTTGCAGTGCCACTTCAAGGTCTAATTAAATGATGCTTTTCAGGACTTTGTTTTTCTTGATCTTAGATAATCATTTGAGTTTCCAATGCTTCCAAAATGTGGCATACACCATTCTGGGACATAGCCAGCCTGTGTGACAGAGTGAGACTCTGACTCAAAAAAAAAAAAAAAGAAAGAAAAAGAAAAAAAGAAATAGGGCATGGGAATATCCAGTGTATGCAGACCTTATTTTGCTATAATGCTGAGAGGTCAGATTATAATTTAGACTGAGAATTCATGAGATGGTCTAGGGTTATTTTTTGGGTTCTAGTACCCTGTTAGGGTTATAGGGCTAGCTATTTTTCACCAATATGCTATTAAGTGATAAAGCTCACCTTTCTATCATCCTGGCTGATGTCATCTCTGAGGGTATGGACTTTCTCACATATTTCTCCCTGTACACCTTAATAGCATGAATTTGATGTTCAACTAATACTAACAAATTGTGAAATAAGTTCCATGATACTTATCAAATACCAGGGAAATAGATTTGTCTTTTTGGAAGTTGAAAAGTTCAGAATCAGTGTTGTATTAGGTAATATGGCCCCAGTAAATCAGTAGCTCTGAGTGGATACCTAACAGTTGACCCTTGAGAAATGTGGGGGTTAGACCTGCACAATAGAAGGTCTGTGTATAACTTTTGACTTCTCCCAAACTTTACTAATAGCTTCCTGTTGACTGGAAACCTGACTGATAACAGAAACAGTTAACTAACACATATTTTGTATTTTGTATGTATTATTTACTGTATTTTTTGTTGTTGTTTTTTTTGGAGTTGGAGTCGCACTCTGCCGCTCAGGCTAGAGTGCAGTGGCACTCTCATGACCACCACAGCTTCGACCTTCTGGGCTTAGGCGATCCTTCTACCTTGGTCTTCCAAGTAACTGGAACTACAGGCATGTGCCACCATGCCCGGCTAATTTTTTGATTTATTGTAGAGAAGGGGTCTCTCCAAGTGGCCCGGGCTGGTTTCGAGCCCATGGACTCAGGCAATCCTCTCACCTCAGCCTCCCAAAGTGCTGGGATTACAGGCATGAGCCACTGCGCCTGACTTATTTACTGTATTCTTACAATAAAGTAAGATAGGGAAAAGAAAATGTTAAGAAAATCATAAGAAAGGCAAAACATATTTACTGTTCATTAAGTGGAAGTAGATCATCATAAAGGTCTTCATCCTCATTGCTGTCATATTGAGTAGGCTGAGGAGGAGAAAAAGGAGGTGTTGGTCTTGCCATCTTTGGTGGCAGAAGCAGAAGCAGTGGAGGAGGGAAAAAGGGAGTCAGGAGAAGTAGGCATATTTGGTGTGCCTTTTTTTTTTTTTTTTGAGTTGGAGTCTTACTCTGTCACTTAGACTGGAGTGCAGTGGCCGCTCCCGGCCACTGCAGCCTTGACCTGCTGGGCTCCGGTGATCCTTCCGCCTCAGCCTTCCAAATAGCTGGAACTACAGGTGTGCACTACCACGCCCAGCTAATTTTTGATTTATTGTAGAGATGAGGTCTCGCCAAGTTGCCCAGGCGGGTCTCGAACCCGCGGGCTCAGGCAATCCACTCACCTCAGCCTCCCAAAGCGCGGGATTACAGGCTGAGCCACCGAGCCTGGCTACTAGGTGTGTCTTTTATTAAAAAAAAAGTCTGTATATAAGTGAACCCATGCAGTTTAAACAAATGTTGTTAAGGGGTCAACTGCATTTTTCTGTCATTGTCTTATGAATAGCCTTTACTTAGGAGGAGAAAGAGATGAATTCAGTTATTTTCTGGAGTCACTTTTTTTCCCAGAAGCATTTTTTTGAATACTAGGAAAGACCGAGATGCCCTTAACTTTTCAGACAGCTATACATAAAACATGCCACATATGGCTAGGCATGGTGGCTCATGCCTGTACATCTGGCACTTTGGGAGGCAGAGGTGAGAGAACTGTGTGAGCCCAGGAGTTGGTGACCAGCCTGGGCAACATGGCGAGACCTCGTCTCTACAATAAATCAAAAAATTAGCCAGGTGTGGTGGTACCCACTTGTAGTCCCAGCTACTTGGAAGACGGAGGCAGGATTGATTGAGTCTAGCAGGTCAACACTGTGGTAGTTTTAGGACTTTGTAAGTCATGAGCTGTGTTAATCACTGAGTGTTCTTTCTGCTCCAGACCCAGTTCTAGGCTCCAGGGATACACAAATGAGTAAGTGTAGCTCCTGCCCTCGTATATTAGCAGTCTGTTGGGAAATATTTGAAAAGACTTAAAAAAAATTAAAAGATGCAGATTCTTGCTCTGTCATCTAGGTTGGAGTACAGTGGCATACAGCTCACTGCAGCCTACACCTGTGCTTAAAGGATCCTCTTGCCTCGGCATCCTGAGTAGCTAGGACTACAGGTGTGCACCACCACTCCCTGCTAACTTTTTATTGATTATAGAGACATGATTGTGCCATTTTTGCCCAGACTGGTCATAAGAAAAGACATTTTTTAAACTTCTAAAAGTTTGTGCCGGGCTCGGTGGCTCAGCCTGTAATCCCGCGCCTTTGGGAGGCTGAGGTGAGTGGATTGCCTGAGCCTGCGGGTTCGAGACCCGCCTGGGCAGGCGAAACCTCATCTCTACAATAAATCAAAAAAAATTGGCCGGGCGTGGTAGCACG
>CAUYQG010282159.1:0-56289 GCA_963574415.1 Tarsius wallacei | reverse complement strand
GCATGCCATATCGTAGGCATTCACCTCAAGCCCTAAAGTTCCCTGAGAAGGCTTTTTGGTGTGTATAGAATGAGGTCAAAGACAAGTGGATATTCTTGAGGAATGGTTCACCAGATGCCTCAGTCAAAGACTTTTCTTTTTTTTTTTTTTTTTTTTGAGTTGGTGTATCACACTGTCGCCCAGACTGGAGTGCAGTGGCCGCTCCCGGCCACCACAGCCTCGACCTGCTGGGCTCCAGTGATCCTTCCACCTCAGCCTTCCAAGTAGCTGGAACTACAGGCGCGCGCTACCACGCCTGGCTAATTTTTTTATTTATTGTAGAGATGAGGTCTCGCCAAGTTGCCGAGGCGGGTCTCAAACCCGTGGGCTCAGGCAATCCACTCACCTCAGCCTCCCAAGGCGCGGTATTACAGGCTGAGCCACCGAGCCCAGCTTAAGACTTTTCACAATGAGCAAAATGTTCATCCTTCAGCTCCCGGCCCAGCAAGTGCCACATGGGCTTTTCTGAGCTACGCATGCTTGGTTGGCTACCTTCTACATATGAGCTGGGACAGACACTCTTGGCTGGCTGAGACAATGCCCAGCTCCAATCCCATTCTTTCTGGTCTGCTTCCTGTCCTCCTGGAAGCTATAGATGGCTTTTTGGCAGTTCTGGTCAATAGCAGACAAACCAAAGATTTCTGGGCTCTTCTAGGGAAACTTCTACATCCCTATAAAAGGGGTAGGCAAAGCTGAGGCCATCCCTTCCCTCTTCTTCCTGTCTTTACTGGAGACTCAAAGCTTGAACTTTCAGCAGAGCAAACATTTTATGATGTAAGAAGTTGAGCCAACACCAGTCTAGAAGGAATCTGGGTTTTGTGGCATCACTGAGCCACTCTTAGCCCTTAATGGTCTGTCTGAACACCTTGTTATGTGAGACTATTAAAAAACATTATTGTTTGGGCCACTGTCAGGTTAAATTCTGTATTTTGTTTGTTTATTTGATTTACTGAAAGCATTCCTAATAGATACATTAATCTAGGTGCCTTGGGCCTAGGAGACACTATCTTTTTATAACTTAGAGATTTAGTTTAACTCAGAGCATTGCATTTTCTGTATTTCTGAGTTCTTAGATAAGTCTGCACTATAATTAGGATGCATTGTCTGCAATACCCTCCTTAAAGGCTTGTTGGGAAGATTAAATCACATTTTTTGAAAGTACCTTAGAAACTATAAAGAACTTTACAAAAATAAAGCAATCTTATTATTACTATCATCTGTAACATCTTCTAATTGAAGAAGAATATAAAAAAAGGTATGAAATCATTTGTGGCACTCTAAATTAATGTTTTATTATTCAGAATTTGCTCATTGCTATTTAACTTTCAAGATTTTTTGATATAAGTTATAACTATATGCCAGGCAGTCACTAGCCACTTTGATTTTACCTTTTGTTTTGCTTTGTTTTTAATTAGTTTTACTGTGTATATTTGAGGTTTGCAACATGATGTTATGGGACACAGAGTAAAATGGCTACTATGGTGAAGCAAATTAACATATCTACCATCTCATGTAGTTACTTTTTCGTGTGTAACAAAAGCAGCTAAATCTACTTCACAAAAATACCAAATACTATACAATTATATTAACCGTGGTCTTCATGTTGTGTGTTAGATTTCGAGACTTGTTCATCCTATATATCTGCTATTTGTAACCGTTGACCTAAATCTTTCAATTGCCTTCCGCCCCCCACCCCCCATCCCTGTTAACTACTTTTATTTTATTTTCTATTCCTGGATGTTTGACCCTCTTTATTTTTTATTTTTAATTTCCACATATAAAATTAGATCATGCAATATTTTTATTTCTTCATCTGGCTTATTAGCATAACGTCCTCCAGGCCCATCCTTGTTGTGGTCAATAGCAGGATTTTCTTTTTGAAGGCTGAATGATATTCCGTTGTATATATGTGCCCCATTCTCTTGCTTTGTTCATCCGTCGACATACAGTTAGGGAATTTTCATATCTTGGCTATCGTGAATAATGCTGCAGTGAACATGGGAATCTAGACATCTTTATGAGGTGGTGATTTTACCTCCTTTGGATAGATACACTCAGAAGAAGGATTGATGGGCAATATGGTAGTTCTATTTTTAATTTCTTTAGGAACATTCATGCTATTTTCTGTATTAGCTGTACCAATCTACATTTCCACCAATGGTGTACTAGAGTTCCCTTTTCTCCACACTGGCACCAACGTTTGTTGTCTCTTGTCTTTTGAAAATAGCCATTCTGTTTTTGAAGTGACATCTCATAGTGGTTTTAATTTGCATTTCACTGATGATTAGTGATGTTGAGTACTTCTTCATATATTTCTTGTCCAGTGTTGCATTTTTGGAAAAATGTCCGTTTAGGTCCTTTGCTCACTTTTAAATTAGGTTATTTGTTTTTCTCTGGTTAAGCTGTAATCGTTATTTATAAATTTTGGGTATTAACCCCTTGTCAGATATGAGGTTCACAAATATTTTTCCCAGTCCATAGGTTATATTTTCATTTTGTGAATATTCCCTTTATTGTGTAGAAGCGTTTAAGTTTGATGTAATCCCATTTATTTTTGTTTCTGTAGCCTAAACTTTTGGTGTGCTAGCCCAAAAATCATTGCCAACAGCAGCATCAGGGAGCTTTTTTCCTATGTTCCCTTCTAGGAGTTTATGGTTTCAGGTCTTACACTCAGATCTCTTATCCATTTTAGTTTATTTCTGCATATGGTTTAAGATAAGGATTCAATTTCATTATTTTGCATGTGGAAATCAGTTTTTCTAGCAAGATTTTTAAAAGAGACTATTCTTTCCCCCATTGTGTCCTCCTGGTGGCCTTGTCAAAAATTAATTGACTGTATACCTTGAAATTTATTTCTGGGCCTCTATTCTGTTCCATTGGTCTGTGTGTCTGTTTTTATCCTGGTACAAATTGCTTTGATTACTATAGCTTTGTAGTATAATTTTAAATCAGGGAATGTGATGTTTCCAACTTTTTCTTTCTTGGTACTGCTATGGTTATTTGGGGTTTTTTTTGTGTGTGTGTGGTTTCATATGACTTTCTGGTTGCTTTTTTTTTTTTTTTCCCTGTGAAGAATGGTATTGGAATTTTAAAAAGTACTGTGTTAAATCTGAATATTGCCTTGAGCAATATAAAAATTTTAGCAATATTAATTCTTCTGATTCATGGGCATGAGATATCTTTCCATCTATTTGTGTCTCTTTCAATTTATTTTGTCAATGTTTTATAGTTTCTAGCATACAAATCTTTCACCTCCTTTGTTTCTAAGCATTTTTTAAAATGTTACTATGAATGAGATTGTTTTCTTGATGGATTTTTGGCTAAATTTTATTTGTGTATAGAAATGTTACTGATTTTGTGTGTTGAGTTTGTATTCTGCAACTTTACTGAATTCATTTAATAGTTCTACAGGGTTTTTTATTGATGGACTCTTTGGGGTTTTCTACATAGAGGATTATCATCTGAAAATAGAGATGATTTTACATCTCCTTTTTCAACTTGGATGCCTTTTATTTCTTTTTCTTGTCTGATTACTCTTGCTAGTACTTTCATTATTATGTTGAATAAAAGCTGTGAGAATGGGCAGTCCTTTCTTGTATCAGACCTTAGTGGAAAATATTTCAGTTGTTTCTGTTGATTATTATATTAGCTGTAGGTTTTCCATAAATGGACTCTAATATGTTAGGGAATTTTCCTTCTATACCCAAACTGTTAAGATTTTTTTGTGTCAAGAATGAAATCTAAATTTTGTCGATCTTGTTTATGCTTTTATATCTTTTAATGTGAATAATATGTAAACAAGAAAAAAGAAGTCTGAACAACCATCTATATTTGCTGAAGCCTGTCCCGGCATTTGGTCTGAATGCTCTGTCTGTATCCTGGGGAAATTGCTAAACCTCAGACAACACTGGTGGTTGGTCTTTCTATCACTTTACCCATTTTGTCATCTTTTAGTCTTTTAAGTTATGTTGCCTTTAGTTGTTTCTAATGTTAAGGGTCTTGTATTTCACCTGTTCATTCACTCAACAAACATTTGCTGAGCCAGTCCACCAATGTGGCAGTTTCCTTGGGTAAAAAGAAGATTACGGCTCATCTAAAAGCTTACAAGCCCAGTGGGAGGACCTGACTGTGGCATATAATTAAGTAACCATAACACCACTTCAGACTGATACAAGCAAATTTGCTCACCGATATCTATGGTTGTTTTTTATTTATCTGTTTGTTTTAATAAATATTTGTTTTCTCCAGCAAGGAGACGCAGGTTGGAACATTTTTAATCAGGAAAAATTACAGACCTCAGAAAAATTGCAGACCAATTCTGCCACAAATTCAAATCTTTAGAAGCAAGAATGCCTCAAAACAATCATGCAGCTTTTTCTGTTTTTAAACTCAGTGATGTCCTGTGCTCTGTTCTAAACACTCAGACAAGAGCTTCACTCGAAAGGTTACTGTAGGAGGGGCACCGTTACACCCTAATGGTGGATTGACGGACCTTTGACGGAGATCAGAAAGAACGACTCTGCTTAAGAGTAGGGTGAGAGAACCAAATGGGCATAGAACTTGGACTCAACACTAGGACATGACCCTGCAGGGTTCGCCAGATTCTAGCATTTCATTCACACAAGGGTGGTGGAGCCCATGAAATTTTTCCAGCCAATTATATATCTTGAACAATGTTTATTTCATCAAGAAAAAAAGAAACGATTTCTAGCATTCTTTTTTCTAATGAACAAATTCTCTTCTCTGTATTTAGATGATACTTGAACTGGTACTTGACATAGATACATCTAGAGTATGAAATCGTTATTAAAGTGCTTTAAATGCAAACTAGAATATAAATAAAATTTAATTTATACAAGTACACAAAAGGTACAGTGCTAAAGTATTTTTAAAATAAAGTATCTTGCAACAAATACAAAAAACACCTAATGATTGTTCTTTCAAAATGTAGAAGAAATTTCTGTGACCAAACCAATACTCAGGTGTTTCAAGGACTTGACAAGGCGAACTGCGAACAATGTCTTAAAGGATGAATATGAGTTTGTAAAATTAAAGGAGAAAATGTGATATTTGGTGGAAGATAGAGTACTGTGCAAAGGCATCTATTTAACGGGCTTGTTATTCTGGGAAACATCAAGAAAAGGTTGAAATCACGGAGAGTCTAAGGAACAAGCGTTGAGAAATGTGCCCGAAGAGGAGATTTGAGAATCCAAGATGGTGGCAGGAGCCTCAAGTCATGCTACGCGGTGTGGGCACTCTTCGGCAAGTTCCGGGATGGCGATGCTTTTGTTTGTTTGTTTAGATAGTTGCAAGTGACTTGTTGCTTAGGTAGCAATGGATTGAAAAGAAACAGAGGTCAGGGAAATCAGAAGCAAGAAATGGTGCAGACATGAACTTGGGCTTCAGAATTCATTCATTCATTCATTCAACTCCGAACATAAGCAAACACCCACCGGGCACCCTGCAGTGAAGTAGACACTGGGTATGCAGCATTGAAAATATAGTCAGAATCTCAAGCCAGAGCAGTGGCTCACACCTGCAGTCCCAGCTTCTTGGAAGCTGAGGCAGGAGAATTGCTTGAGCCGGGATGTTCGAGGCTGCCTTAAGCCATGATTGCACCACTGCCCTTCAGCCTGGGTGACAGAAGGAGACCCTGTCTCAAAAAAGCATTATCATATCAATAATTAATTACTTGAATCAGAAATCTCCATCTTGATCTACAGGGTGACCACATCCCAGTTTGGCAGGATCAGTTGTTTAGTGCAACTATAAATAGAACCCTTTTATTCTCAAAGTATCCAAAATATGCAACTAATTATGTGCTCATCCTGCTCATGGAGCATCCATTCTGGAAGAAGAGAAGCCCAGGCCACAAAAATAGACAAGTCAGTAAAGTACGTGTAGTGGGACGTGAGCTCTGAAGAAAAAATGAGGTAGGGACAGAGACTGAAGTGTGTGTGCCCCTGTGAGTGTGTGTGAATGTGTGTGCCCGTTTGTGGATCGTGAGAAGTGCGTGTGAGTGTGTGTGAGGACTGTGTGAGAGCTTCATGTGAATATGCGTGAGGAGTATTGTGTGGAGCGCATGTGAGTATGTGTAAGGAGTGTGTGTGAGTGTGAGTGGTATGTGTGAGTGTGAGAAGTCATGTGAGTGTGTGTGAGGAGTATGTGAGTAATGCATGTGTGTGGGCGTGTGAGGGGTGCATGTGACTGTGTGTGGGGGGGACGTATGTGTGAGCATGAGGAGTTCATGTGAGTGTGTGTGAGGAGTAAGTGTGAGAGCGTGAGTGCGTGTGCATGAGTAGTCCATGGGGGGAGTGTGGGTAGGAGTACGTATGTGTGAGGAGTGTGTGTGTGCGTGTGTTTGAGGAGTGTGTGTGTGTTGTGTGAAGAGTTTGTGTGTTTGTGTAAGTGCATGTGTGAGGGGTGTGTGTGAGAAGTGTTAGTGTGCATTGTGAGGGGAGGGTGAGGAGAGTGGGTGTTTGTATGAGGAATGTGTGTGGCAGTGTGTGCTTGAGTGTGTGTGTGTGTCTGCAAGGAGTGTGTGTGAACTTCAGCAGGGTGACCCTGGAAGGTGGTGTTGGAGGGAGAAAGCCACGGTGCACTCGGAGGGAAGGAGCTGCAGACACAGCCAGCAAGAGGGAAGCCTCTGCAGGATCCAGTCTTGGCGGGTCTGAGAACAGCCGGGGGCCCGAGGGGCCGGGACAAGTGAGCTGAAGGGACGAGACCGGCGTTGGCAGGGACCAAGCCACCTGGGGCCTGTGGGGAACCTCAGACTCCGCCTGGGAAGTCAGTGGGCTACGCAGGACGGTTTAAGCAAAGGTCACGTGATCTAACTACCTTTCTAAAAGATCTGAGTGTTGTGTTCACAAAAGTCACACATGCTTGACAATAAGTGGTGTCTTTCTCCAGCCTGCTTTATTTAGGTACAAGCTGCTGAGAGCCTGTAGGTAGTAGACGAGATGACCATGTGAACCATACACTTCTAGAGCTGCTGAAACAACCATCCATGGGACACTTTGCTTCTATTATTTTAATTTTTACAGCCTGCTTACAAAACAGAGGTTATTCTCTTCCTGTTTCAAATGAGGGAACGGAGTCTCAGAACAGTTAAGTACAGTTGACCCTTGAACAGCACTGGCTTGTGGAATGCAAATACAGTCTTTAGGGGACATGGAGGTCATGTATATGAAAACCAAACTTCTCACATATGATGGTTCCCCTTAGCAAACAGCAGGACTGGAGCATGCGTGGGCCTGGGTATACACAGCAGGAGCTGGGACTAGTTGCCCACGTACACCATGGGATGGCTGTCATTTGAAGACACGCAGCTAACAAGAGACGGAGGGCAGACTTCAAACCCGGTTTTCTAACCAATATGGCCTGTGCTTTTTATATTTCCTAAAACTGGCTGTTATGAAATAGTAACGCTGGTTATCATGATAATAAACACTAGCTTGAAGACACAGTCATAGGAAATGTGTTTTCTTCTACTTAATCAGGACAATTGTGTTTTATAAAGGAAGAACACCAGTACTTTCTTACTGCAGGCAGAAAAATAAGTGTTGGAGTGCAAATATCCCTGGGCAGTGTAGAAGGTATTAGCATAGCAGTAGTAAAAGACAGATGCTCCTAACTTAAATGACCTTGACTTGACGTTGGTATGAAAGCAACGGGCACTCAGGAGGCGCTGAGTTTTGAGTCTTGCTCCTTAGCAGCACGTGGTACCACACTTGATCTGGGTGTTCCCTCTCAACAGCTGCCACTCGGGTAAACCCCACAGCCTACAGCATGCCACATTCAGTGTGTTACATGAGATGTTCAGCAGCTTATCATGAAAAGGTTCCATGCTGGATGACGTTGCTCAGCGGTCAGCTAATGCAAGTGCTCTGAGTACGTTAATTGCAGGTGTGGCCTATCACCGTAAGCGTGTTTCCTTCTTACTGCAGGTTTACCGGGAGGTAACGCCACTGTGAGTCAAGGAGCATCTGTCCAGCACTTGGAAGCTACTAGAAAATGTAGGAGTTGTGTTTACTGCTTTGAAAGTAGTTCCTTCTTTGCAAGTGGCACTATTACAGAGGCAAATAAGTTGAGTTTTGGGAGGAGATATGCCTTGGCCTACTCTGAAGCACCCTGTGGTGAGTAGCCACTAACTAATCAGGCTTGGAAATAGATCTTTTGCCCACAGATTGGTTTCAATTATCTTCTGTGTGCTGGACTCTGTCGTTCCAAAACTGAACATGTTCTCCATGTTTCTTCTCAGGACAGGACCAAATGATCGTATCCTCTCTGGTTCTTGTTTAAAAAGGAAGCCCTCTACTTCTTTAAAACTATAGGCAGCCGGGCTCGGTGGCTCAGCCTGTAATCCTGCGCCTTGGGAGGCCGAGGTGAGTGGATTGCCTGAGCCCGCGGGTTCGAGACCCGCCTGGGCAAGTTGGCGAGACCTCATCACCATAAATCAAAAATTAGCCGGGTGTGGTAGCATGCGCCTGTAGTTCCAGCTACTTGGAAGGCTGAGGTGGAAGGATCGCCGGAGCCCAGCAGGTCGAGGCTGTGGTGGCCAGGAGTGGCCGCTGCACTCCAGTCTGGGCGACAGAGTAAGACTCCAACTCAAAAAAAAAAAAAAAAACTATAGGCACATCGATTTGCAGTGTATGCGGCACCTTCTCAGTGCCAGGCAGAGCAGATGTTTTTAAGCAAGTTGGAATACTCACTATTTCTGGTTTGCCTTAGAGTTGAAGATTTTCACAGGGCAATGAAGGAGTGCAGGGAGGACCAAAATGCACCCAAACACGATCTATGGTTCTCATCTCAGACCATGGCTCAAGATAGACTTTGTGGAAACTAGGAACAGAAACCAAATTCATGGAAGCAGGAACCCCAGCGCTCCTGAAGAACTTCCACTCTGCTCAAGCTGTGATTCGACTCATGTTCTACTTCCACGTGATGGCATTTTGGAAACAGAAATTTCAGTTTCTGAAGGCAAAATAACCAACTGGTCAACACATTTAAAGCAGATTCTGGATATTAGTCCTTTGTCAGATGCACAGTGTGCAAATATCTTGTCACATTCTGTATGTTGCCTGTTTGCTCTGTTGATTATTTATTTTGCTGTGTAGAAGCTTTTTCTTTTAATTAAGTCCCACTTATTTATTTTTATTTTAGTTACATTTACTTTCAGGTTTTTGGCCATAAATTCTTTGCCTAGACCCCAAGAGTTTTTCCTAGGTTTTCTTCTAGAATTTGTATAGTCTCGGGTCTGATGTTAAAGTCTTTCATTGATCTTGAATTAATTTTTGTATATGGGGATCAAGCTTCATTTTTCTACATGTAGCTGTCTAACTTTTTCAACATTTGTTGAATAGGGTGTCCTTGTCCCAATGTATGTTTTTGTCGTCTTTGTCAAAGATCAGTTGGTTGTTGGTATTTAGGTTTATTTCTGGATTCTCTACTCTGTTCCATGGGTCTGCTCTTGTGGGAGTGTAAATTAGTACAACCTCTATGGAAAACAGTACGGAGATTAAAAATCAGATCTACCATTCGATCCAGAAATCCCCCTACTAAGATTCTACCCCAAGGAACAGAGGACATTATATAAAAAAGACACCAGCACCTGCATGTTCACTGCAGCACAATTCACAATTGCAAAGATAGGGAATCAACCTAAATGTCCATCAATCGATGGGTGGATAATGAAAATATGGTATATATACACCGTGGAATATTATGCATCCATAAAAAAGAATGAAATCACGTCCTTTTCAGCAACATGGATGGAGCTGGAGATCATCATCCTAAGTAAACTAAGTCAGAAACAGAAAACCCAACAGCGCATGTTCTCGTTCATAGGGGGAGTTAATGGTCACAAGGACGGAGATATCGGACACCGGGGACACCAATAATGGAAAAAGGGTGAGGGGGTCAGGGCTCAGAAACTATCTACAGGGCACACTGTTCAGCACATGGGGAATGGGACACCTGAGAGCCCATCCCTACCACTATACAATGTGACCATGTCATGAATATACATGTGTACCCTCTGGATCTAAAATAAAACAGTAAAAAA
This sequence comes from Tarsius wallacei, assembly GCA_963574415.1. Classification (NCBI taxonomy): domain Eukaryota; kingdom Metazoa; phylum Chordata; class Mammalia; order Primates; family Tarsiidae; genus Tarsius; species Tarsius wallacei. Next base: position 46,187 of record CAUYQG010282159.1, on the reverse strand, counting down.
TTAAAAAAGCAAACATAAAAGCAGAAATATAGACTCATGTGGCTTTAGAACTAGACCATCAATGGCTCTCAATGGATATCCAGCATGATATTAATGGGAATTCTAAGAACACTTGGAAGGTGTCTGATTATACTTGAAGTGTTGTTAATCACTGTGGTTTTCCATTGCATATCCTCTTTTACTCATAAAGTATTGTGTGTTTTATTTTCATAATCAATAAATTGGAATGAATTACAATTTTAAGGTGAATCACTACGGTGACCTCCTTGACACTCGTGTTCATGAAGTGATGTTGCGCTTAGCCATCGTGAGAAGCCAACATTGGCTCCAGTGTCACACGGTGTTGGGACAGACTGTGCAGGCCATCGAAGGAGTGTGTGGACCTGCCATCTGTCCCAAGTGGGAGGGAGATGGACTGACCAGTGGTGCTGCCTGGTGACTCCAATGATGGCAAAAAGCAGTCACCAGGCCTCACATGAGAGAGCTTCAAGTTCAGTATTGCTAACATTTCTGAGTACTGTTTGGGTCTCAAAGGATAATTGCCTCTCCATTTGTTTTCTTCTTTCACGGGAACGATGCTTTGCATTCACAAAAACACTCTTTCAAAATGCCCACATTACAAGTGTCTTCCTACTCATCATGCATGCTGTCCGTAGCTCCTGCCTCTCTGCTGGGCTTGAAATGCACATTCTGCCCGAGTGAGGAAGCCCAAGCCCCTCTGTGCTGCATTTCCATTGGCCTCCCTTTCTACTCCTCTCCCTTCAGCCTCTCCTCCTTTGATCCTGTCTGTGTGATGTCCACTCCTATTTAGTCTGCCCTTCCGCCAGCTCCCCTCACAGATTTAGGTGAGATGTGAGGACTAGAGCTAAGGAGAGGTTTGGCAAGACTGAAATTCACTAATACCATCTGCAGATACTCATCTCGAGAAATGTGAGCACCAGTCCTCTACTCTGGATCATACCCTACCCTTCCGGTTGACATCCCAGCCAAGCACACAGCAGGGTGTGACCTGCACACTGTGACATCTTGCCTGTCCTGCTTGTGTCTCTCTCTCTTTCTATCTGCTTTCTGGGGAGCTCTCAGTCACTGTTAAGAGTCAGGGCTTCTACCTGCCCTCCATTTGTCAGTGTTTTCTGTTTATATCCTCATCGTCCTTCAAAGCACATACTTTTGTGACAGTCATTCACAGGTTCCTTATTTTTATTTTAATTGAGATAAAGCACACTTAACATAAACTGTATCATCTTCGCCATTTTAAGTGTGCAGTTCAGTGTTGTTGAGCGTATTCACATGGCCGTGCAACCAATCTCCAGAAGGCCTTCATCTTACAAAACTGAAACTCTGTGCTCATTCAACAACTCCCATTGTCCCTTCTCCCAGGCCCTGGGGATCACTGTTCTACTTTCCGTCTTTACAAATCTCACTGCTCTAGAATAACCCATTTAAGTAGAAGCATATCATGCTTGTCATTTTGTGGCTGGCTTATCTCACTCAGCATAATGTCCTCAAGGTTGATTCAAGTAGCATGCCAAAATTTCCTTCCTTTTTAGGGCTGAGTAATATTCCAAGGAATGTGTATGTGCCACATTTCCTCTATCCATTCATTCATTCATGGACACATGTTGCTTCTACCTTTTGGCAATTGTGAATAATTCTGCTACGAACAAGAGTGACCAATATCTCTTTGAGCTCTGCTTTCAGTTATTCTGTGTATATTTCTAGGAGTGGAATTTCTGGATCATATGGTAATTCTATTTTTAATTTTTGAGGATTCGCCATACTGTTTTTCAGAACTGTTGCACCATTTTACATTTCCACCAGCAGCACCCAAGGGTTCCAACTTTTCCATATTTTTGCCAACACTAGTTATTTCCTGCTTTTTGCTATAGTGACCCAAATGGATATGAATGGATGGTCATATATTATTTTAAGTATGTGTTTGCACACTTCCTTCCAGCGAGAAAACCATGCCTTCTTAGCTGGACTCACTCATCTCTCTGTTGCTACTGTCCAATCCAATCCTGGAGCATAACTCATTCTCAAAAAGTGCCATCTGAAGAATCAATGTTGCCAACAGTGGAAATTGCTATAAAACTTGTAAACAGCTTCAGGCTCCTACAGGAACAGAAATCCAGGTGACCAGCTGACTCCTCTCCTCCAGGAGTCAAGAAGTGGAGGAGTTGGGGTAGAAGCTTCAGATGAGTGGTGGGCAGAGGAGACAGCAGGCCCCTTCTGGTACCCTGCAGAAGAGGAACGGGAGGGTGGAGCAAAGCCAAGGGCTGACTCCAAACTGGGATGGAGCCCTGAGTGTTTCTGTTAGAAGAAAATCCCATCTATCTGCTGTGGTTCTCGGCTCCTCCCTCCCTTTCAGTTGTCTTATCTCCACTCTTCCTGGGTGCAATTGGGGCTCTCCTGGCCCTCGCCACGGACGCCAGTCGACAGGCAGCCACGGGAGCCTCCGGTTTCCTGGCACCTCAAGTCAGAGCTCAGCCAGAGAAACTGTACAGTTCCTTTAATTAGAACTTTGTGATCCAAGCAATCTTGGAACATAGCCCACTGGTAAATTGAGAATGCTATAGCCTTTATTACAGTTTTATTTATGACAAAGCCAAGGTTCATAAAACTTGTAAGCACGCGCATAAGATTAAAAAATAATAGCCCTACGCGTCTGATTCCTGCTATATTATGGAGCTTGGCCTTGTGAACTTTATCAGCAATTTAAGGATACATTTTGCTTATTTCATTGTCAAACGGTTAATGCATTCTTTCCCCGCAGCTCAGTTTTTCTAAGGATCCTAATTCCTCACTTTAGATTCTTTCTCTTGTTATCTCCTATCACTTCAGCTTGGCAGGTCTGAAACTTCTGGCTGTTCAATGCACCACACTTTTAAAGCACAGGTCTTCCCATTCCGTATAGTCTTTAAATACTTACAGGCCTCTTTTATAATAAACTCTTCCCAACTTGTTACCAGTCAACATTTCTATCTTCTTTGGTTCTGTTTTAAAGTTGTTTCAGCACTGCTAATTATAAAGAAAAAGATAAAGTCAGATTGCTTTTCTTTCCTACTCCCAGCAGCTCAGAAAATGAACTGCAGCATTCTACTTTCTTATTTGTGCAGGTAATAATGTATTCTATGTGGCAAAGCCTTCACAGATAATAACAATTGCATGCCCTTTGCAGACATACTAATTATCCCGTCTTGATCAAATTAAAAAAAAATCCTGAAATGGCTTGCAACTACACAGTTTAATTTACACTGATATTTGATGCTGGCAAGAATCCGGAACAAGTTTATGTTACTTTATTTTTTGGCTAGGAAATAAAAAATATTCTGGAAAATAACAATTAAGAAATACTTAAATCAGCTAATATATATGGTTGATTGTGGAAGGTCACCACCAGTTATGTTAAAACATAACATAAATGTAGCAAGAGGACAGGGAAACAGAAAGAAACACAGGATGGATAGTAGCACCCAGCTTGAGGAATAGGAACTAATTCAATCTATTTTGGACATGTATTTAATAACTCTGTCATTAAATGACCATTTGCACCAAGAAAGGAGCAAACTGTGTGTTTTTAAGACACAAAAACTACATCATTTCTTGGCAACTGAATGAGGCCAATATTTAAATGATGTTCCATTCATTTACTTCTTTATACTTGTACAGCATTAAGGCCAGATTGTTTTCAATCGTTGACTAGTTTCACTAGATTCTGTTACTTTGATCATAGTTATTTGCAATTTTCTGAAAGCATATTCAGTTGTGAAATTTGGCTTATAACTATACTCTTGGGGGGCAGGAACCCTAGTCTTTAACCTTAATTTCAACCTCAATGCAATCACTCAATAGGATTTTTGTTTATAAAATACTACTTTCAATACCATAAAGTGTTATAACTTGAAAACTAAAATGATTCATTGTCAGGAAAAAAAATTAGAACAGGAAATAACTTGTCTTTATGTCTTTTGTTTAGCTTTATGTTGGTTGGAACTGCATTTCTCTTTAATTTCAAGCTATGGATATTTTCTAAATAAATAGAGAAAAATTAGCTTACAAGTCATGAATCAACAGTTCACATTTTTCTCATCCCTTTTCTCTCCTTAGCTTATCTGTGCATACACACAAACTTCCATAAAATGCTCATGACATGTTTAATGTGAGCCCACTAGTAAAACGAAAGATTGCTGAGTCCATCACTCCAGGTTGGTCTGGTTATTGGTATTTCTAGATTAAAAAAAATAATGATAATATGAAAGTACAAACTTTTGGTTCGTACTAAAAAATTATTTTCCCTAAAATATTCTGACCCTGTGACCTTGGACAAGTCCCAGTCCTGTTTTCAAAATTAGTATAATAATATTATCCAAACCTGTTTATTGGGTTATTTTGCCATGAAACTCGCATCTACATGAAAGTATAATGTAAAACATACATATAAGATATTATGTCATTGGAGATAATAAAATCTCAACAAAGAAAATTATGAATATGCTACTTACATGGTATGCAGGGCAGACTTTCTCTCTCTCTCTCTCTCTCTCTCTCTCTCTCTCTCTCTGGATAATAAGAGTAATAATAACTTGTAAAAACCTCCACTTGGACAGGAAAATGGGATACTAATTCATGTGCCAACCCAGATGCACACTTGATTTGTGTTCTGCCTAGAGAATCCCAGCAGAAGCAAGCGCTGTTCCCTGATCCTGGAGCCAGGCTACTGTTGACAGAACAGAGGCTCTTGCACCAACCTCACCAGGTCCCAGGCCCCTGTGTCACTCCTGAGCTATGTCTGAGGGCCCCCTGACACCTTTGCCACGAGCCTCCTCTTCCTCACTAGGGATTGTTGTTGATGCTGAAGTGCAAGATGCCACGGGACGCCCTCAATGTCCACTTCTGTGGGACCAGCAGCGGGAGGGAGATGACTCCTGGGGCTGAAATTTGACCCAAGGAAGACAGTCACTAGCAGAAACATTCTGGAACTTTCTTTTTTCTTCTTGAGTCGGAGTCTCACTCTGTCGCCCAGACTGGAGTGCAGCGGCAGCTCCCGGCCACCGCAGCCTCGACCTGCTGGGCTCCGGCGATCCTTCCGCCTCCGCTTTCCAGGGAGCTGGAACTACAGGCGCATGCTACCATGCCCGGCTCATTTTTGATTTATTGTAGAGATGAGGTCTCGCCAAGTTGCCCACGTGGGTCTCAAACCCGTGGGCTCAGGCAATCCATTCACCTCGGCCTCCCAAAGCGCTGGGATGACAGGCTGAGCCACCAAGCCCAGCTCTGGCACTTTCCACTCTCTGGATAAACTGACTGAGGAGCAGTACTTTCTAAGGGCTTCTCTAACGGTATTCCGTGAGACATTGTACTTTTTCTACTTTTTCATGTAGGCATTTAATGACCTCTTAGCATTGCATCCTGCAGGTTTGGGCCTATCGTGTTTCCATTTTCTTTGTTTCAATTTTTTTTAATCTCCCTGGTTTCTTCGTGGATCCCGCATTGTTCAGGAGCAGGCTGTTTAATTTCCATGTATTCCTATAGTTTCCACACGCCCTCTTAATCTTTGCTCTTCCCTACACTCAGCTGAGCCAGGAACCTGCAACTTAGGAAAAAAATGCTCAATTCACCCATTGCTCAATTAAAATGGCCTCATCAGTCCGGTGATGAGGAAACAAGATATGAAAGCTCCTTGGGAGCCATAAACTCTGTCAAGTTTTAGGGAAAGGCTGCTAGTGGGAAATCAAAACAATAAGAAATGAAATAAAACTCTAAAGCAGGAGAAAACCCCAGGGAGCAGCCGCTGTTTAGTCTATTCCCCGGGTGCAAAGTGGCCCAAAGAAGAGAAATAGCATATAAGAACAAGGGGCCGCAGGAAGAAGTCACTAGGAAACACCCCAGAGCACTGAGTCTGTTTATGAACCACAGGGCCTGCAGCCAGGAGGGGAATCTGAGCAGGGAGGACGGAAACCGTGCTGTGTGGGGGACGGGGCCTGCAGGCCACGCTAGGCCCCCTGGGACAGCGGCACAGTAGCAGAGGGGCTCCCTCAGGCTCTGATCAGATTACCCGAATGCTGCAGTGCCATGCAGGGTTAATGCTGTTGCTTTATCGAATGATGCCATTTGCTTCTGTAAAAAATGCCAGCTCCCTCAAACTGGAGACTCCCTGTCTTAAGAGGGCAGGAGCCCTCCTCGTGAGCTTCATGGCTGCCTGACCAGCAGGCCACTGTGAGACGCTCTCCAGAAGACCTGGTGGAGACGAGAGGCAAAGTCACTCTACCGTGTCACTAGGACAGGCCAGCAGGCCAGCAGGCAGGCGTGTGGCAAACGCAAGCTTTGTGGGGCCTCTACATGCCCCCTTGAAAATCACCTTCCTAAGTGCCAAAGAAAAGTCTGATCACCAGCATCTATTTTCTGAGTCTGTGACTGATCTCCGAAAGTTTAGTGTGCATTTGAGAGTTGCGTGGCTTGCCTTGACCTTCAGGTTCCCGGCACTTCACAAAGTTTGAGGGCAGCTAATTCCCTGGGTTAAATAACACCCTGCTTGAAAACCTAGAGCAGTTTCTGTTTTGGAACATAACTCTTAGGGATACACGTTTTTCTTCTTTCTACTACCCATCTTAACATGGAAACTGGCTATCTTTTACTGTAGTAGTGAGCTGCTAAAACTTTCATTTCATTAGTTATAGGTTTCATTTTGTTACTACTTCCAATGAAGGTGCCAGAGATTAAACCTACAAATGTCTCTGATGTGTAAAAATTGTACTATCAGAACTTGTTGGCATTCTGTTCTTGCTACTGCCAAATCAAATGAATTAATAATAGACTTGTTTCCGGGGGGCGGGGGTAAATCCAACTTTATAAGTTTGGGATCTGATTTCTTCACTGTGCAACTTAATAAAAGCCATAAAACTCAGGAACTGGTGTTTTTGTAATAGGTGAGGGGAAGGAAGTGAATGGCTGCTCTGGCACAAAGGAAGCACGTTCCGCCTCTTTCTAGGGAAATAAGCACTTAGTCACTTGACCAAGAATATTGTCGACACTGTTAATTAGTATTATAATTATTCTTGTAATTTTAGTTATAATTTTAATTCATTTCCATTACTTAAGCTGAACATTACCAGATTATCCTTTAGGCACTTCTTAATTTTTCTCACCTTTAAATTAGAAAAACATGAGTTGTCTTTATTACTGTTTCTGATAGTTCGGAAGAAAGAGCAGGGGTTTATAAGAAGTCTCTTCAAAGCCACAGACCAGATGACAGTTTCACCATTTACAGATGTCCAGTTTTTCCCACCCAGAGAAGGATGCAGTGGTGCACCTCCACGGCACTGGAGGACCCTTCAACCTCTGCACCACTGCTGCCCACCTGGGGTCCTGGGCTCACACAGACTCTCAGCCTCTTACCTGCTCTAGCGTCGGATCCAGTGCTGTGATCACCATTCAGCTTTTCTGAGCACACAGTCAGCAAAACAACATCATCATTACATGGGACTGGGGAGAAACAGGAACAAGAAGCTGGGATTTCTGGAGACGAATCCCTAGGGGAGAGGGGAGTGGGAGGAGATGAGAAGCAGCATGCTGACGGCCATGGATGCCACAGCCTGGAAGCCGTTACAGCCAGTTCTATGCACAATGTCAGGGTTCAGCAATGAGGAAATGGACTAATCATTTTGGGACTTAGCTTTGCGTTTGTTGCTATAGCACTGCATAACTCTAAAAATTGCCTTGCGCTAAATCCAGAAAGAAGGGAGAAGAGCTCATGGATGCACTCACCCAGAAGTTTCGTCATCAATGTGTGGTCACGTTTTCCACCTCCAAGAGCAGCCAGTGCCCAGTGTGTACACAGCGTGCAGTGTCAGGTAGCTGGAGGGACATCCTGTCTTCATGATAAACATGGCTGAGTTTGGGGTTATTCAAAATGCCAGCAATCAAAAGCGTAAGGAAATCGAAGGCAGGGCCCTTTCTGCTGTATTTACTCCATTATCAGCCAAATTACATGATCCTCACAGAGAAAGTTTAAAGAAAAATGATGTTAACAACCAGGGGTTTACTACTATGACTAAAGAATTTGTAAAGGAATACAACCATGACTAAAGAACCAACATTCCATTTATGAAGTCCTTTTTAATTCAGAAGTCATATGTAGACAGTTTTTCATGTTTGCGTGTGATAGACTTCTGTTCCACGAGGCATCATGGTACCATTCTCCATCCCATGGGAAGCTGACAGGTAGAAATATGGTCTGAGCAACACCATTGGTGAGCACAGAGGCTGCAGCTAGAATACAGGGCATCCTTGGGATGTATCATATAATTACCTTTGAGTAAAGATTGAATAGGATTGAGAAAAGATGAGCTAGAGAGAGCTACACAGGTTCTTAGTGAACTCTACCTCATGAGAAATACTTGCTCTCCTAAGTGACTAAAGACCTTAATTTTATGACTACCATCATAAAGATGGAAGCTCAAGAGATCCAATATCAAAGAATATGGGAATTTTTCTTCCTTTAACTGTTTAAATATGAAGGATTCCTTCAATAAACCACAAACTCATACTCAGCTATAGTTTCATTTATGTCTATTTAATGATTTTTGCCCGTGGATTTCACCTTTAATTAAAATCTCCATAACTTTAGGATGATATCTACTTTATTAAAATTGAACTCTAGCCAGACCTGAATTCCATATAGAAGAGCATTCAGAAAGCATATTTGACGGTAACTGATAATATTAAATTGTATGATTTTTATGGTCATACTTAGCATATAAGTTTTCCTTATTCTCAGCCTCCAGCTTAATAACCTAGCTTAATCCTTCATCTTTCGTAGCACCTGTTTCAGTAAATGTTAAATAAATAGATGAAAGGATGAATGAACATTGGAATCCACATTATCAAATCCCATTCTATTCGAACACTTTTCCTCAGAGTCTCTGCCATTTATTTCTATGACTGATATAATAATTAGTCACAGAATAATTTTAGCTTGAATAACCAAGGATGTAAGACACAAGTTCCCTCTTTATCAAAAGTCACCTGAGACTTCTCTTGTGCTTGCCACACCTAAGTTCAGATGATGTAAAGCCATCACAGAATACTCAGTCGCATATTTTAATCTGCTTAATTGATAATACATCACAAATATGGTGATTTTTTTATTCATGACTTCTAGATCTGAAAAATAAAATACAAGACAGTTTCCACTGAAAGTTAAAAATAAAAGCAAATATATAAGTATCCTCTTTAAACCAGAAAGACTAAAATAGGTCATATTTACACAGTAACTGAGCAAGTAAAAGATTTCTGAGATGACGAGGAAAAGCTAAAGTATGCTAATAAGTGATATTCATTCATTAGCAAATTGTATCTACAAATAGTTCAAAATATTCCTGTTTGTCCTAAAATCTGTTTAAGACAAGGTGGTGATATCCACATAAAACAATTGCACCAAATCACTGTGAATCACTGGACATCTTTAGAAGCCCGAGAATGAAAGTGGTAAAGAGAATTAATTCCTGATTTACATGTTCTGCTAATAAAGTGGCAAGGTCTTATGGAACCAGCACAACAGCTGCAAATTATGTAATCATGTATCTGTATGCAAATTTGCAGACATTTCATAAATGCTGGAACACTATTTGCAATGCTAATTAGGTGACTTTTATTGAGGCTGCATAATTCCTACATGTGATTTGGCTCCAGATGTCACTGTAGTTTGTGAAACCTTTAATGTCAGGTTACCAGAGGTAGCATACATTAGCACCACTCATAAAATCTCAATTTATAATTAAATTCCTTGCAGTGACTCTGATTTTTCATTCTCCTCCTGTACAACTCTGATACCCATGGAGGATGTAGATTGGCTTGCAACTGGACGTCTGGACCAAAGAAAATGTCTCTGTGCCTATGTTCCCACACAAGTGGCTAACTTGTTTGATCTCATCCACATAAACTAAGTTTAAGTGTCTAACGAGCATGGGAAACAGATAACAGACTGAGGCCAACATGCAATTGTTGGCAGAATGATACAAGGTTTTATTTTAGGTTTTATAGATGTAAAAGAATAGTTCGTGTTATAATATAATATCCATAGTTTAATAGCCTAAAGAATTATTTATTTTATAAAAATACAAAATGTTTTGAGATCATACAGTAAGGAGCTGGTACCATACTTTTAATTCACAAGTAATAAAAAAATGACATGAAGAAAATAATATTTGTTGAACACTCACTATGTGCACAGTACTGCAGGAACATGGGCCTTCAAATAGTTCACAAGCAGTTTTGAAGGCAAAGCAAGATAAGATTCACAATAAAATACAAGAGGATGAGACCTGGATTGTTCACCTGGAACGAAAATAGAAATGAAATCAGAGACAATCCTTAAGGCTATTTTAATTTAATAATTTGCTTCATTCAGTCTTTTTCTCTACCAAAACTTCCATCAGGACCACCAATAATATAAGGAATATGAATTGGTATTTTTACCGCTCCTTTCTAGTTTTTCTAAGAAGAATCAGAGATATTATGCTACTAGCACCTGTTGTGTTAAGGGCTGAGTTTCCTCTAGATGATAACACAATGTACATACCCCACATTCTTGCAGGCAGAACAACTACCTTACAAAATAGGGTACTGAGTGGGAACTTTCCTTGTTCCTGGAGATGAAGCCATGACCCCAAAATAAAGCTATGGCACTACTTAGCCTCCAGCTCTATAGACTCCGGGCAAAGCTTACTAAGAGGCAATGCAACTGGCACAACTACCATTAATCACCATCCTCCAGACATATCCAGTCTACAAAGGTGACTAAAGGGGGCACTTTGTTCTTGAGTGGAGAGAATATACTAAGCCTTTAATCCTTAGTAAAGTAGGAATGGCTTGAGACTGATGAGATATGCAACAGTGGGAAGCTGGCTTTTAATTAAAGCTACTTGGTTTAATTCTTCCACTGGTCAAACTCCATCATTTGCTGCCAGGTCTGAGATAGGGGAGCTCCTGGGAGAGCTTGACCCCTGCACCATGAGGATGGAACATACTCGAGCATAAGGATGACTTACGTTCATTTAGGGAACAAGCCAGCAGGAACTGGAGGGACATGTTATAACCTAGAGGAAGGGAAAGGATGGGGGCGTTTCCCATCACAGGTCCCTATGGCACTGGGAGAGCATGGAAAAAACCATGAGCAGATCCCTGGCTCCACATGAAAGTACAAGGTTGTCCAATAATGTGAGAGCACCAAACCTGGGGACAGGAACCCCTGATGATGCCAAGAGAAAGTGAGGCCACTCTCCCTCAGTGAGAGACAGGGCTATGTGTAAGTCAAACATTGGCCTGAGAAAAATGGGAACAACACCTGTGCAGACATCTCAGCATAGGTCATCAACATCAGAAAGAATTAGATCAACCAGAGCTAGCTAGAAAAAACTTGGTTTCTTTGCACTGACATGTACCTGTGAGGAAGAATATATTCTGATTCCAGTATCTATGCTCCTTCCCATCCCTGTCCCAATAAAAGGAGCTAGCCCTGGAAAGGGTGAAGTTGAAGCTATCTTAAGGCCACACCTTAATCAGCTGACCAGTACACATACACACACACACACACATACACACACACACACACACACACACACAGATTCATATAGAGAAAGACAATAAAAAAGGTCTAGTTGCAAGAGAGACTTGTGTATGAGTGTGAGATTCATATTCTAAATTAACCTGCATTAAATTTTAATAAGCGTAAGTGACCAGACTCTTGAATATGTTGTTAGAACTGCGGAGGAAGATCAAAATAAGAGCTAAAACAAATCAGTTTCTTTCATACCCAAAGATGTGAAAATCGAGAATCCAGGACATCTTAACTTTACACCTTCTATTGTTTTCTAAACTTACATTATTACTGCATTTCAAATACTCTATACTCAAGCAGAGCAGTGATTCCCCAAGAAAGAAAATAAGAAAAAAAAATTTGGACGCAATGGCTCATGCCAGGGCGGGAGAATCACTGGAGCTGAGGAGTTTGAGACCAGCTTGCACAATATAGCAATATCCTGTCTCTACAAAAAATTTAAAAATTAACTGGGTGTGGTGGCCTGTGCCTATAGTCCCAGCTACTTGGGAAGCTAAGACAAAAAGACTGTCTGAGCCCAGGAGTTAGAGGCTGTGGTGAGTCATGATCTTGCCCCTGTACACCAACCTGGGTAACATATTGAGACCCCCTACTCAAAAAAATAGAAAGAGGCCATGCTCGGTGGCTCAGTCTGTAATCCCAGGATTTCAGGAGGCCGAGGCTAGTGGATTACCTGAGCCAGCGGGTTCAAGACCAGCCAAGGCACCTTGGCGAGACCTCATCTCCACAATAAAATCAAAAAATTAGCAGGCGTGGTAGCATGCACCTATAGTTCCAGTTACCTGGAAGGTTGAGGTGGAAGGATAGCTGGAGCCCAGCATGCTGATACTGGATGGCCATGAGTGTACGCCACTGCACTCCAGCCTAGGCGGCAGAGTGAGAATCCAACAAGAAAGGGAGGGAGGGGAAGGTGGAAAAAAGGGATTTTTTTTTCTTTTACAGACAGGGGCTCCCCGTGTTTCTGAGGCTGGCCGCAACGCCCTGGGCTCGAGTAATCCCCTCGCCTTAGCCTCCTGAGTAGTATACACCACGCCCAGCTTGAAGATCTTAAAAATAAGTAAATTAAAAGTTTGGAAAACGAAAAGGTCAGTATACATGCTTTATTTTTAAAGCCTTAAGACATAATTTAAATAATATAAAATTCACCTATTTGAAGCTCTGGTTAGCTCTGGTTCTTTCCGACACTGATGGCCTTTGTCTACGCTGCGATGTCTGCATAGGCAGCGTTAGCGTTTTACTCAGGCCAGTGTTCGCCTTCAACATGGCCCTGTCTCTCAGTGAGGGAGGGTAGACTCGATTTTCTTTGGAGCCATCAGTGGTTTCTGTCTCCACGTCTCTGCCCCTGGTTTTAGAAGCTCAGTCACCTCGCAGCACTAGAGAAACCTACAGTTCAACTAGCTTTTGTATATTCATAGAGATGTACAACCATCGCTTCAGCATTTCAGAACATTTTCATCACCCAACACCCATGAGCAGTTACTCTCCTTTTCACCACCCCTAGACGCTATGCAGCCTTGCCAACCACTAAACTACTGTCTGTCTCTACAATCTGCCTATTCTGGATAATTTATATAAATAAAACATATCACATGTGGTCATTTATGTCTTTTTTTTTTCCATTTTGCTTTGTTTTTTTATTTTTCCTCAGTACAGGTTGAGAATTCCTTATCTGAAATGCTAGGTATCAGAAGTATTACAGACTTTGGATTTTTTTTCCATATTTTTCAGTATTTGCACAGACATATTAAAATATTTTGAGGATGAGACCCAAGTCTAAATACAAATTTATTTATGTTTCACATGCACCTTATATACATAGTTCAAAGTTACTTTTATTTTTTCCTTGAGGAGCAGAATAAACTGTGTTGTGTACCTGGATTTTGACTGTGACCCATCACATGATGTCGGATATTAAATTTTCCATTTGTGACATCATATCAGTGTCTAAAAAGTTCTAGATTTTAGAGCATTTTGTATTTCAAATGGTCATGCTGGGAAATTTTAAACTGCATAATGTTTTTACAATTCATACATATTGTAACATATGTCAATATTTTATTCTTCTTTTTTCTTGACAAATAATATTCCATTGCATGGATACAACATTTTGTTTATTCTTTCATCAATTAAGGTACTTTTGTGTTGATTCTGCTTTTTGGCTATTATTGTGTAATATAATAATGTTATAAAAATCCATGTGTGAGTATTTTGGCTATATATTTTCATTTCTCTTGGGTATTTACTTAGGTAGAGAATCACTGTGTCATATTCAACTCTATGCTTAAAATCTGGGAAAATGTCAAACTGCTTTTAAAAGTGGCAACACTATTTATCTTCCCCAGCAATGTGTGAGGGACTCAATTTCTCCTTGTCCTCCTCAAGGTGTCTGATTGCACATCCTTCTGGATATGAAGTGGTATCTGATTGTGATTTTGATTAGCATTTTTCTAATGACTCACTCATGCTTTTGGTGCTAACATCTAAAAATGATTGCCTGAGTAAAAGTAAAAACAAAAATTAATCCTGAACTTTCTTTTAATATTTATTAGAGTCATTCCAGTTCAATTTTTTCCCAATTGAATAGTCTTGGAACCCTTGTTGAAAATTTATTGGCCATAACTATAAGGGATAATTTCTGGGCTCTCAATTCTATTCTATTCAACTATATATTTGTGCCACTACCATAAGGTCTTTAATATTGTAGCCTGTAGTAAGTTTCAAATTTGGGAAATATGCTTAATACAATTCTGTTCTTGTTTTTTAATATTGTCCTAATTACGTGGCTCCCTTGCATGTCCATATGAATTTGATGGTCAGCTTCTCAATTTCTGCAAAAAAGTCTTTAGAAATTTTAATAGTATTTGCACTGAATCTGTAAATCTATTTGGGTAATATGTCCATCTAAATAATATTAAGCTCTCCAATTCATAAACATGGAATATCTTTGTATAAACTTAGGTTTTTTCTAATTTGTAGCAAAGTTTTAAAATGTTCAGTATACAAGACTTATACTCCTATTGTTAAATTTATTTGTAAGTTTTTTATCACTTTAATGCTAATGTAAATTAAAGAGTTTTCATTACTTTGTTTTCAGATTGTTCATTGCTAGTGTGTAGAAATACAACTCATTTGTCATATTTATATAGGCTGTACTTGTGTATTAGGTCTATTTTTTAGTGTATTCCTTAGCATTTTCTATATACAAGACGATGACATTTACAAACACAGATAGTTTTACTTCCTCCTTTTCCTATTTGCCCTGGGTAGACTCTCCAATACCATGTTGAATAGAAGTGACACGAATGGATATCAATGTCTTGTTCCCTGATCTTGGGCGAAAGCATCCACTCTTTCATCATTAAACATGACATTAGCTGAGTAATTTTCACAGATGTTCTTTATCATTTAAGAAAACTTTCTTTTTTCCTAGTTTGTTGAGTACTTTTATCACAAAAAGACATTGGATTTTGTCAAACTTTATTCTGCATCTATCAAGATAATAATTTAGTTTTTACATACACACACACACATATAATATGGTATATTATAATGAGTGACTTTTTAAAGTTAAGTCAGTCCAGCATTCTGAGATAAATCTTCTTTGGTTATGGTCTAAAATATATTTTACACGATGCTGGAGTTTGTTGCTAGTATTTTGTTTTAATTGTTGCATCTATATTCAAAAGGGATATTGACCTGGAGGGTTTTTTGTTTTGTTTTGTTTTGATTGATTTGATATTTTTCTTGTAATGGTTTGTCTAGTTTTAGTACTAGGGTAATTCCAGTCTTATAGAATGAGTTAGGAAATGTTCTTTATTTTTTGGAAGAGTTTATAAAGAGTTGAGTATGAATTCTTTTTAAATATTTTGCAAATTTAATTGAAGCCATTTTATCCTGAGCTTTTCTTCATGACGAGTTTTTAAATTACTAACTGAATCACATTACTTGTTAATGTCTCTTTAGATTTTTTCATTTCTTCTTGAATTCATTTCAATAATTTATATCTTTCTATGAAGGTGCCAGTTTTTTCTAAGTTACATAATATGTTGGCATGGAGTTCTTCACAGTATTCCTTTATTATTCTTTTCATTTCTGCAAGGTTGGTAATAATGCCTCTTCTTTCATTCCTCATCTTATTAAATTATACCTGTTTTTTCTTAGTATTTATTTGCTTAGATTCAAGTTTCCATCTAGTGTTTTTTTTCTGTTTTGGCATGAAAGACTCTTTATTGTTCCTTGTCAGATAAATATGCTATTAATGAATTATCTTAGTTTTTTTTCTGACAATGTCTTAAATTCTCAATTTTTAAAGTATTGTTTGGCTGGGTATAAAAATCTTGATAGACATTGCTGTTGTTGCTGTTGTTTTATTTAAGCATTATGAATATGCCAACCTGTTGTTTTCTCTCCTCTGTTGTTTCTGATACAATGTCAGCTCTTAACCTTACTGAGGATACCTTGTACATGATTACTTACTTTGGGCATGCTGTTATCTTTGGTTTTCTACAGTTTAACTATTACATGTTTATGTGTGAATCTCCTGAGTTAATTTCTACTCCTACGTTTACCAGAGTCAGTTATGCTACTTGGATATATAGAATAATAGTTGTCATCAAATTTGATGTTTTCAGTCATTTTTTAAAGTATTCTTCTGCTCCTTCTTCTGTCTCTTCACCTTCTAGAATATCTATTATAGCCTGCTTTGACAGTTTTTCACAGATCCTTGTGGTTCTATTCATTTTCCTTCATTCTTCTTTCTTTCTGTTCTTCAGACTGAATAATTTGCTACTGAGTTATCACCCAGTGCTCTGATTCTTTCTTCTGTCATTTCACATCCTACTGAGAAACACAAGGGAATTTTGCTTTTCAATTATTGTAGTTTTCAATTCTAGAGTTTCTATATTTTTAAATAATGACTACCTCTTTATTTATATTCTGCCTTGGTTAAGACATTGTCATCAAACTTTCCTTTCATCTTTAGACATGGTTTTCTTGAATTATTTGGGCATATTTATAATAGCTACATAGTCTTAATTCCATAAGTCCAACATCACCTTAGAGACAGTTTATATTTATCAGATTTTTTCACTGTATATGCAACACACTTTGCTTTATTATGGTTCATAGTTCTTGTTTAAAACTGGATATTTTAGAAAATACGACTTTGCAACTTTATAAATTAGAAATCCCCTCCAAAGCTTGTTGTTGCTGCTATTTTGGTTTTGTTGTTACTGCTGCTGTTTGCTTAGTGACTTTCCAGGACTAATTCTGAATGATCTAGATTCCTGGTAATGTGTGGCTACCAAGATTTTTCTGGGTTAGTATACAGATGAGCTAATAATTTTTCAAAGGTTTCATTGAACCAATAAGTCTCCCAGACTTTGCAGAAGGTCTCTAAATATGTTTTGGGATTTAACACTCAGGTAGTTTTCATACCCTGCCTGCACAGAGCCTCAATCAACCACAGGAAAGAGATTTGGACCCTCTCAGGTCTCCTGGTCATAAACATAGTTCTGTATGTTTGCACAGCCTTATAGATCCTCGTGAGCTCAACAGTTTTCCAAAGATCCCTGTATACATCCCATTCGCCAGATATTTCTCTTAAGACTTTGGTCAAGCTCTTGCATATGCCAAGTATATCACAGCCTCAAGCAGCTGTGATGGCAAGTAGTTTTGCTGACTGTTTTCAACAAACTCATGGGAATTATCCTTTTCCTGCAGAGGCAACTCTGTCAGGTCAAATAACGACAGCACCCTGCAAATGAAGAAGATTTTCAGGGAGCTGAAAAAGGTCACAAAGTGACATTACTCTAGGAATGAGACTTTTGAGGTGCTTCAAACTCAGTGAGCTCCCTCCAGTCACTGCAAGACCACTGGTTTTCTAGTGGTAGAAGTAGGTTGCAATGCAAAAAACCTGCAACTCTTACCATGCTTCTGTTTTTGTTTCAGTAAACACTCCAGAATGTTTTAAGCCTACCTTTGCTTTCCAGATTTCTGAAAAAAATTGATCTTAAGTTTCAGCCACTGTTTTAACTAAGACGAATTTGTGGAGGGCTTTAGTCTACTTTTCTGAAAATTCTATTCTGGAAGTCCCCAGTCACTATTCTAAAAGGTAAATTGACATTCATTTTTTGTTTGCTAAAATCATTTAAAAATTGTTAGATATTTCTGTAGATTTCTCAGCTGATGATACTATAAGTTTGCACATTGAACTACTTCCAAATGTTCACAATCTTCTGAGAGATTAAAAAAATGCAATTTGTCAGTTACTATGCTATTATAGTAACAGTGAGATTTAGTGAGATTTATATTTGAAAATATTGTATTTTCATTGATCAAAATATGACATGTAACTTGAGTAGTTTTTATCAATTGAGAGAAATCTGAATTTACTTATTATTAATAAATATTTATTGAGTGCTTAACAAAGATTGCTGTCACATGCTGAATAAAAGACAGTGAGCTCACTCATGATTATATAGCAGAAAAACCATACATGACAATAGCATTGCTGTCCATATTAGAGATATTCTCTTTCAGTCATTCTGATAAATTTCCCTCCTACCTTTGCTACCTGCATACATAAAAGGTTCCTGAAGTGTCAGCTGGTATTCTTAAGATGTTTATATAAACCACACAGAAGTGTGCACTTCCTTCTTTCCTTCCAATATATTCTCTAATTTCCACTTACCAAAAGGCTTTAGAACTGCTTAGCTCTAAGCCAGTGAAGATAAAGACCAGATACTTAAAGATGAAAGAAAGTAAGTCATAGGGATACAGGTGGATCATGAAAACTGAACCACTTGCCAATTTAAAATAGGTGGAAGACTGTCTGGGGACCTGCCATTCGACACGTACAATCAGATCAGCCTTCCCTGCTCAGGTTGTTAGCATTTTGCACAGTGGCAGACAGTTTCTCAATACAAGGATATAAGAAATCAACCCTGAGTGAGGACAAAGCAATATTGATCTGTGTATACTGTTTCTGTCAAAGACATAGTATGGTCTGTGAGAGAGCATCATTGTGGCTTTCCATGGTGCTGAGCTCAAAAGATTAAGTTGTCTCTTGAGCATGTTAAATGAAACTTTAATAATTCCACATGAGCTTCTCATCTAGGATTTTATTTAACATTTCTTGGATATATATATCTCTATCTATCTATCGATTGATTGATCTATCTACTCTTTATTGGCCGGGTGAGTGACTCAAGCCTGTAATCCCAGCATTTTGGGAGGCCAAGGTGGGGGGATTACCTGAACCCACGGATTTGAGAATAGCCTGGACAACTTGGCAAGACCTCATCTGTACAAAAAAAAAAAAAATTAGCCAGGTGTGGTAGCACTTGCCTGTAGTTCCAGCTACTTGGAAGGCTGAGGCAGAAGGACCACCTGAGACCAGCAGGTCAGCACTAGGGTGGCCGTTAGCGTGCCACTGCATTCTAGCCAGGGCGATGGAGTGAGACTCCAACTCAAAAAAAGAAAAATGAAAAGTTCGCTGAAGATTTGTAATAATAGAGAATTACCAGATTACCCAAATTTCCTATTCCAATCTCATTTCTACTCAGTTTTCATACTATTGTTTTTGTAACCATAATCCACTTCTTTGTTCTCACCTACTTCAGTCAGCCTGGGCCCCATTGCTAGCGATCCTCATCTAGATTTTCCAGACACTGCTACCATACTGACTTTCTTGTAGCAGATTTTAGTCTGACACATGTCTGCTCAGAAACCTTCCACAATGATTCACTTCCTATTGTACCAAACAGGACTCTTTGTGGTTTCAAAGGACTCCAGCGACATGACTCACCTACAGTTCTCTCACTTGATCAATTTCTACCCCACAGCCCCTGTCATCCAAGCAGACAAGCTGACCTACCCTTACCCTCTCCCTGCTGACCTCCACATTATTCTCTATCTATGACCCAGCTTAAACCACGATCCTCCTTGGTATGTTATAGATACTGGATGTGATGTCATTGCTATTGGTGTTGATATTGGTTTAGAATTTTATTTATCAATGACGCCTTATTACTTGCTTGTTGAAACCAGGATACCTTTCCAATTGAAAAGGATGCTGTTGATGACACACCTGGAAAAGAGGCACAGGCCAGACATTTTAGGCTCACAGAGACTGTCTCAAGCACACCAGGTCTCACAGTCATTGTGTAAGACCATTTTTGTATACGACAAATTAGACAATTACTGACCAGATTATAACTCTACTTTGGACTCAGGCTGAGGTACCAAGAAAAGACAAAAGCAGCTACAATCTTAACAACTTAGAGAAATGCAAACATGATTTGAAATAGCCATTTCACTGCCAGTGATGTTTCCTGCTTGGCTGATCACAGTGAAACACTGTCTTCTAAGGCAGTGGTCTCCAACGTTTTGGGCATGAGGGCCCAGTCTCATGGAAGACAATTCTTCCATGGTGGGGCACAGTCAACAGGCATTAGATTCTCACAAGCAGCACCCAACCTAGATTTCTCGCATGCTCAGTTCGAAATAGGGTTCGACTCCTAGGAGAACCTAAGACCCCCGCTCTTCTGACAGAATGAGCGGCTCGGCTCCTCTGCTGCTCACCTCCTGCTGTGTGGCCCAGTTCCTAACAGGCCACAGACTGGTACCAGCTCACAGCCCAAGGGTCAGGGACCCCAGTTCAAAGGTGATAAGGTCAATTCAATACACCAGCAATTTCATTTGGACATGGTTGGAGGTTGTTTTTTTATTGTTATTTTTTATAAACTAGTTTAAGAAACCATAAATAGAAAAGTTGTGTTATTTTTATCCTCATCTCATAAAATCTGACTGCCCATGGAAGTTCTTCAAAGTTCACTCCATAACCAGACATGAATTAAGCAAATCTTCATGTAACTTTACAGTCTTGTGGTTTAATTCAATTAATTCAAAATAATCTATTCAGCCTGTTTAAGTTTATAAAACATTGATTAAAAATGCTCCGTACTTAGTCTTAAAACCTTAGGCATTGTTACTCGAAGCAATACAAAAATAAAGTAAGTTGTTAAAAATCACACGAAAGATGCTCATATTGTTCTCTCCTCCCAAGTCTCCCCTCATCCCACCCAGAGAATGCAGGAAGGGGGAGAAAAGGCTTCCTGCAGGCCCCAGTGAAGAGGCACACGAAGGACAGAGTTCTGCCAGCTGGTGAGTGACTCAGCCGAGGGGGGCACCATCAACGCCTTCTATGAGAACAGACAAGGAATCCAGTTTGAGAGGAGACTGCCCTTGTGGTGCCAACAGCACTTCTAATAAAGCAACAACATCTTCAATAATGGTATATTCAGCATCTAGTAAGCACTTAATGGGATTCAGAAAACACTAAACCTCCAGGCTCTTTTTCGTCACCCCTAATTGCCATGTGAAATCCTGCAAGACCTGGAGATCACCTTGTCGACTGCTATGTCACCAGGCCATGAAGCTAACCGCTGAGAACACAGCCGACACCTGTTTACACAGCTATTCCAAACAGGGAACAGGATTGCATGCCATCAGGATTATCAGTCCCTTCCTGGTAAGGATGTATTTGAAAGGAGTTATGACTCTGATGAAATACCAGCACGAGATGTTTTGTAAATGGCCTGGGAGCTC
Source organism: Tarsius wallacei (assembly GCA_963574415.1). Classification (NCBI taxonomy): domain Eukaryota; kingdom Metazoa; phylum Chordata; class Mammalia; order Primates; family Tarsiidae; genus Tarsius; species Tarsius wallacei. The sequence goes on along the minus strand of CAUYQG010282159.1, from coordinate 24,958 downwards.
CTTTCACTGTCACTCAGGCCTGCACACTTTCTTTATTTCTGTGATGTGCATGGCTCTCACTGGTTCTCATATTCCAACAGAAAACCAATTTTCCGTGTTGCAAAAGAAATGACCAAGTGGGAAACACTATTAGCTTTATGTGAAGTAATAGGCTAAAAAAAGCTCAGCTTTTAAAATTCAGTGTTTTATATTCTTCCGGCACATCACTCAAGTTTTCAGGCATCCCCAGAGAAGAGACATTTGCTTGGAGCCTCCTCATGCAGATTCCTTTTCCCTAGATGCAGCAGAGCAGAGGCGCCACCAAGTCTGCCTGCCAAGTTGCACTGGCTTCCTTACAAAGGCGGGGAGCTGAGTCATCTGCTGCAGAGCACATGCCCTCTCTGCTCACAAGGCAGCCAAGCTCCGTCTCTGTTCCAAGGCAGGAGAACCGCAGTGATGCTGCATTCCATTCAATCACCCAGCATCTACCTTCTGAACCCAGTGTGTTCCCTTGGAGTTTATAAATCTCCACTCTGGCCCCCTCTCTATCTTAAGGGGGAGGAAATCAGGAAGCAGAGATGGGGACTGAAAGGGCAGTACCTACAGGAGCCCACCCCCAAGGCCTTTTCTACATCCACGCTCATCCGCAAAAGAGACAAAACCAAAGTGATCGTTGTTAGTTTGCTTTGCGGGACGCCTTCGGGAACTGATCTGCACACCCATTCTTGCATTTGATGGGGGAGCAGGCTGAGAATGAGAAGCGAGCCCTGAAAGAAGGTTCTTCAGACCTCAAATTTGCACAGTGTGAGCCGAAGGGGGTCATAGGCTCTACCACGGAGCATGTTAGGGCCTTAAGGGTAGGAGGAGCCTGTGCTAACAGGTGCAGGTCCACTGGCTGAGTGAAGAGAGCTGGGGAGGAAACAGAGTCAAGGGGTGGCCTGGCTGTCTGACATCTGATTCCTACTGTACCCCAGGGTGTAAAACGGGCTTCTCCAAGACCCGATCCAGAGAAGACAGTTTAGCTCTACTGGGACCCAGCTGTGACTGCCCTCAGCAAGGGTCTTGATGGTGACCCAAGCACTAGCCCAGGATCAGTGAGATGCTAGAACCAAGACCAGAACATTTACACTCCAGCACACTTCCAAGTCCACCAATATCTGCACTTGCTGGCTTCTTCCCAGGGCAGAAGGCGTCATCTGCAAGGGCCTTGGGCCCCCAGGCCACACACTGGCAGACTTTGTTCTCTTAAATGTAAGACGTTCAGCTCAGAATCCACCATCAACAGACTCTCTCTAAATTAGAGTTTAGGAACCTGGTAATTCTGGGCTGGCCTCGTTCTGGTTTCCATCCTCTCCCACCACTGGATGCAACTCTTTTGGAAGGCCTCTGTCCCTAAGGAAGCTCAGTCATGAAAAGTCACAAGCTGATCTTCAGAGTAAGCAGATGTAATCGATGACCTCTTCCGCAGGTGCTCACATCTCTGCTTCTGCCCCTTCAGACATGCACCCATTCATTACTGAGCCCTGTGAAGTGCCCAGCAGTGCCACAGGCACTGCAAATGCCAGGGGAGCAAGGTGGATGCGGTGGCCCCACGGCATGTGGTCAAGAGACAGAGGTACACGAGAAATGCATGCACATATAGACCACCACACACTGCGATGAGAGCTACAAAGGAATCAACAGCACTGAGGTAGAGACAACCAGAGCCAGGACCTCTGCTTCAGACAGAGTGGTCAGGGGAATCTCAGAGTAGCTGTGATTTCCGCTGAGTCCAGAAGGTTGGGAATGGCCAGGCACAGGGAGTATGTGTGGGTGAGCACTTTCTACCAGGAGAGAGTTTGGCACTCAGATAGGAAAAGAGTGTGTCTAGTGGGTAGAACAGAAGAGGAGGAATCCTAAAACAAAGTTGGGGAATTAAGCAGGGATTGTGTCATTGTAGTCATTCGCATTCCAGATAACAGTTTGTTTATACTCTAGGAGAAGGGGGGAAAAAGGGTAGAAATGTGATTAGGATAAAAGGAATGAAGGAATGAGTGAGTGAATGGATTTATTTTCTTCCAACCTGACACCTCAGACGCAGTTTGGGCTCCCGAGCCCCTCTCCCTCCCATTCCCTGGGCTCATATGCCCCTATCATCTGATCACTCCTCCAGGCAGCAGGAGACTCAGCCCGATCGATCTCCTTTACAACTCACACCCTCCCCGGCTCTGCCAACATAGATTCACCCCTGAAATATATGGAGACACACCGACTCCACTTCTGACTTTTGCATTTGATGAAAAAAAAAAATACTTTGCAATTTGCTCGGCAGCACCTGCAAGTTCTAGTCCTTCACAAGGGGATGTCCATCAGGTGGGACGGAAGCTCCATGGGAGCAGGACGTGCATGTTTTCAGGTCCATGTACAAACATGTCGCCTAGTTCCCACAGCCAGCAGCAGTGCCACACCTGCCCTTCTGGGCCTGTTGACAGGGTGCTGAGCGCCTCCCGCAGTGTCCTAGCCACTCTCTCCCAGGAAGGGAGCACAGACCCCATGCTAGAAGCTTATTTCCCTTATTGGCAAATAAAGTGGAGATCTGCTGGTGGATTTAGTAAGTAGCAAATTTGCCTAGAAAAACACTGGGGAGGTCCTAAAGCAAGGGACTTGTCGAGTTATCTTGATAAAAATATCTTCTCACTCGAGCAGGGGAAAGGTTTTGGTTTATCCAGAGCATTTATAGACTCAAGATAATTTTTTTAGCCCAAGTTTGTCTCACAAGATCGGCATGAAAATCTCATCTGCTTGTAGCCTCTCTGCATTTCTGAAGCATCAAAGGTCTGACCTTGTCTTCCCACAGCCCAAGAGAAAGACTCATGGCTTCTACCTGAAGCAGTTCTTCATGAAGGGCATATTTTACGTAAGGTAAATTGATCAAGGGCTACTCAAGGGCTGTATAATGTTTTACACATTTTTTCTTCTCTTTTTTCTTGTTTTAAATCTACTCTAGGTGATTCATCAAACTCCTTCTTGAACCAGCTGTGAAAGATTAAGACATGTATTTGCATTCGTGGGAAGAATTTTTAGGCAAGGAACAATCTGCCTGTTGAATACATTCATGTAAACAGAACAAACGTTTCAAAACTGAGCTAAAAGAAAGCAAGGGGCACATGGGAGGGAAAAAACCTCCCTCTCAGCATGAACCACGCAAAACTTTGATCACCACTTCAAATGAAACTGGATCTTACCAGGTGTGACAAGGCTCTGGGCCCAACACAGCTCAGCTCTGACTAGAGTGCAGGCTCACACTCACAAGGCATCCTTCTCTCAGTTCTGCTGGGGCTAGGAAGGCCCAGCCTCCAAGTCTGCATCTGAGGCAGTGGAGACACAGGGGGTAAGGGAAATGCAGGTGACAAGGAAAAGCGCTGGGCCTGGAGTTGGGAGCCCAGCTAACAGGATTATGACTCAAGGCACAATTTCTTTGTTTTGTTTTTTAATATATTTTATGTTAAAGATGAGGGTACAATTCGGGATCAGGTATACAAATGGACATCGTGCAGGTAAAGTTTGGGCCTCCCTTTGGTCCCCACTTTGTCAAGGCACAATTTCAACAGCAATTCACATTTATTGAGTACTCCTTACGTGCCAAGTACTAACTCGTGTTAAAAGAAAAGCTTTTTAAAAGCTTAATTTGATGGAGTGAGCAAAGAGTGGTTCATGAATCATATAGCACTCAAACCAACAAGGTGCCCTTCCCTGCAGGGGAGGAAGGGATGAGTGTCCATAGACAGAGCATGGAAGTACAGAAATAATAGTGTGTGGTTCCAGGTAGGCATTCACTTATTTGGACATGCTCTGACCAATTGCTGCTTGTGATTGACTGAGACCTGGCTATCTATTACAAAAAAAATACTTCCAAGTTAGGTTTTGGCTTGTTTATATACTAAGGTGGGTTGTACTTTCTAACCTGGGAACTCAAAAGCACAGAGACCACTTCAGGCCAAACTTGCTGTAACACTAGGGTTCTATAAACATGATCTGACATCTTTCCACAGCCCCGTGTCTGTTGGACCAATGAGCAACCTGAAGCTAAAAGAGAGTTGCCCACAGTCATTTTGCCAACTATGAGGCTCTGACCAATTAAACTTTTCATGACCTTCGTTGTAAATTGTTCTTTGTTTTTCATCTGAAAACTGAAGGATTGGAATAGGTAGAAGCTAAGGTTCTTTCTAGCTCCACCATTATTTGATTCGACAAGTTCTCTTAGACATTCAAGAGTAGACTTAAAGTTTATAGTACTGAATGATCTATCACAGAAACAAAGAACTGAGTATCACATGCTCTCATTCATAAACGGACCTTGAACTTTTATAATACTACAAGAAAGGGAATGGCAGTAATGGGAAACTGCTGGGGGATGGGGGAGTGGGATTGGCAGTAATGGGAAACAGCCAGGGGAGTGGGGGCACACCTCATCAACAAGGGTAACTGCATAATGAACATGCGTATACCTAGCCGTGAATTGTACCCCACGTCTTTAAAATAATTTTTCTTAAAAGAAGAGATGTGTTCTTTCTTTGCCATTTGAGTTTTCGCACGCCGGTTCTGCTGCCCCGTTCTTCCAAGGCTCTTCGACTTGGACGAGAAAAAGAAGAGGAAGACAGAGCAGTCGTGACACATGAGAAACAACTTCAGACTACTCCTCCCGCCCGCAGTACAATGTCTGGTGCAAACGAAGCCTTCGTGTTCCTCGGCGTGTGACTTTGTCAACTTGTTTGCTCTTCACTTTCAACCTGGTTTCCAATGTATTTAATTTCTGAAGATTGAAGTCTAGGTGATCTTCGGAGTAGCTCCTAATATTTTGTAACTAACACAGCCAAAATGCCAAGTTATTAAGTATCAGAAAATAAAAATTAGGCTCGAATCAGGAAAAAAAAAAGATTTGCCGTCTTTCCATTCTAGTTCTTCTTTCCGCATTTTGCTTTCCAAAGGAATCTATACACCGCACATGGTCCACTTGTTCTCAAAGCCTAACATTAAGGAAAATTATAGAAAGGTATGTGCAGTTTGACCGATTTTTCTGATCAAGAAGAATTTTTTAATGATCTTTGAAATCTGTTTGAAAGCTGGTACAGATGAGAAATTACAAATGCAGGAATGAAAGGGAGACCACAGTTCACTTCCAAATGCCAAGGGAACTACAGAGGATCCGCCTTCCACTCACAGGCAGCTCAAAAAGAAACGGAAATACAGAAACAACTGCCCCCTCATCTACTAATTAGACAGGCAGACGGATAGAAAGGAGGACAGCCATTTGAAATATCACCATGGGTAACTATCAGAGGTTTTTGATCTGTTTTGCTCTTTAAGGAAGTACTTACCTGTCACACAGAACTAAAATGTGATGCAAAGCCCACAAAACACTAAAAGAGTGTATTTTCTTGAAATGGAGAATAATGCATACCCTCAAAGATGGGAGGCTAATCTTTGACTTGCTGAAAGCTTACCTAACAAGGAAAAGACTGTGTTTGGCAGCTTTGGGTTCAGACTGTGGTTGGATTCTGGTTTACCAGAGTTGGGAGATGAGGGGGTATCACCAGAGCCCTTCATATCTGGCTGACCCCACCTTACTCCGTTTACCCCACAGCTCTGCCTATTCCTCCCAACAACTCATTTCTGCTGTGATAAAAGTAATCTGTTTAAATATTTGTCAACTGTTTACACTATAAAAATAGAGCTGAAAGTTTCAAGCAATTCAAGACTTGTATATGAGGGGGACCCCCAAAAAGGAATTTACTTATAAAAAAATGGTGTATTTATTCTTACGGATTTAATGTTCAGTCACCTTCAGAGTACTCTTCGCTTGATGCAATGCACCTGACAAGACACTTTTCCCACTGCTCAAAACAGTTTTTAACTTGTCAATTTTGATGGCTTCTAGTACTCCTATCATTTTTGTTTCACCTCTTTCACATCGGCAAAACATTTCCTTTGATGACTTTTTTCATCTTGGGAAACAAACCAAAAAAAGTATCTGGGTTGAGACTGGGTGATTCGGGAGGGTGGGACCTGGGGGTCAAGTTGGTTTTGGTCAAAAACTGTTAAACACTCAGCACGGTGTGGACAGGTGCACTCATAAATCACCCCTCATGAAATGGGCAAACACGTTGAAAAAAATTTCCAATAAAAAATTCACCGAAGCCAAACGCAGCCTCTTACAATAATGCCGACTGGTACACTGATGCCAGGGGTTTCTAGAACATTTATCTAGTGGGGGAAACCTATGCTACAAGGGGCCCATCCTCCAAAAAGATAATTCTGAGTTTTTTGGGGTCCCCCTTTGTATATTTCTTAGTTAAAAACTGATTTTTAGACATCCTGGAAGGTTTCAAAACGTTTCCCAAGTGTTTTAATAAGCCCTTAAAGTTGCAGTCCAGTGACCATCCTTTTCAATTGAAAATAAGTTCAAATTTTAAAAATGCTACAAGTGCAAGAATAACATAAAGAACACCAAAACACCATTAATAAGATTTACTTATTGTTAACATTTTATCCCATTTATTTCATCATTTGTTTTCTCTGTTTCTGTTCTCCGTCTTTGCCTCTTTGCCTCTCTTTCTCTAGATGACATTAAAATATATGTGTGTATGTATGTGTGTGTATAACAAGTGCAGTTAAACTACATAACATTGTAACATGCATTGTGGTTTTCACCCTTCAGTTTATATTTCCTAAGAATGAGAATGTTCTTTTATTTACAGAATCACAGTATCATTTTCAACTTCAGTAACTTGGCACAACAGTTTTATGTATCGCTTTCTCTAATCTTCCATCCACTTTACTGGTTTTTAATTGATCCTACAATATACTTCATAGCATTTTTTTCTTCTTCCATGGAGGATCCAGCCTAGGTTTATCATGTCTCTTTAGTTTCCTTGAATTTGGGAAAAATTTTTATAGGCTTTGTCTCTGATGACATTGACATTTTAAAAAGTACAACCTCCAGCTATTTATAAACAGAATGTTTTTTACTTGGGGTTTGTCTGATGTTTACACATGATTAGATTCAAATGATGCACACCTAGCTAGACTACAATGGCATATCACATCTGGGGTAACATAATGTTCATCTGCCCATGCCAGTGATGATCATTTTAATCCCATGAGCAAGGTGTTGTCTGGTTTCTCCATTATAAAATTCCTGAGTTTTTTGTTTTGTTTTGCTGCTAATAAGTCATTTGAATGCACAAATACTTTAGGAGCATGAAAATATGCTGCTTTTCAACAAAAAGTTACCCCTCAATTCATCATCAAGGATGATTCTAGCTTTATCTAGTCTTCGCTATGGTGGTTACAAAATGAAGATTTTAAAAAAATGTTATTACTTCTTCCACCTTTAACAGTCACAAGCAGCACTCCAGCATTAGCAGGAGTTCCCTCTTCTGTTTGCTTGTCTATTTATCAATTTATATCTGTGTGGACTCCCTGGAAAAACTGTTGTTTTCATGTCTTGGGCACAGTAGTTTCAAGGTGAGTTTTAAATACAATTTTATGCCAAAAAGTAAAAAAAGTACTCAAAACAATTGATGGAGGCCTATTGCAAGGTGCTACCTGGAGGGGTCTCCAAATAGATAGCTTGTGGGTACTTACAGATAGATTGTGGGTACTTACTTGGAATTCCAGAGTTGAAGTTTTTTTGTTTTGTTTTGTTTTGTTTTGTTTGAATTCTTATTCTTCTATGGTTTGTAATTAATTATTGTCCCCACCTTGGTGCTCAAATTGTCCCAGATTTGGGCTGTTGGAGACCCCTCCAGATAGCACCTTGCAATATGCCTCCATCAATTGTTTTGAGTACTTTTTTTACTTTTTGACATAAAATGGTATTTAAAACTCGCCTTGAAACTACTGTGCCCACGACGTGAAAACAACAGTTTTTCCAGGGAGCCTTAGTTACCTCTATGGAAATGCTATTAAAGGATAGCATTTAGCCTCTAGTTGCTACTGAAGTATCTTTATTTAGAGACGTTTTTAGCAAAGAGAGCTAGGAAATACAAAACTCCATATGTGCTACATATACATACCTATGCGTTACATATACTGCCATATATACATATGCACACACCTTTATGTGTGTACATTGTGGGGACTTACTTGGAATTCCAGAGTTGAAGTTTTTTTGTTTTGTTTTGTTTTGTTTCAGTTGGAGTCTCATACTGTCGTCCAGGCTGGAGTGCAGTGGCACATTCACGGCCACCCGTGTCAACCTGCTGGATTCCGGCAATCCTTCTGCCTCAGTCTTCCAAGTAGCTGGAATTACAGGCGTGTGCTACCATGCCTGGTTAATTTTTTGATTTATTGTAGAGATGAGACCTTGCCAAGTTGCCCAGGTTGTTCTCAAGCCCATGGGTTCAGGCAATCTTCTCACCTCAGCCTCCCAATGTGCTGGGATTATAGCTTTGAGTCACCGCACCCAGCCTGAAGATTATTTTCAACTGAATACATTTGAGTTTCAATAAATACAGAAAGAAACCTTCTTGAAGCTTTTCTTGTCTAAATAATAGCAGAAACTTTTGGGAAAGAGGACTGACATAAATTTCCTCTTTGGGGAGGCTTTTCCTCGCAGGTAGAAGGCCAATAGTCAACCTCCCATCAATCTGCTCTCTGAAGAGTTTGAGGTCATGAAGAAGATGGAAAGATGCATGTTACCTTTTTCAAACAATAACTGACTTTCATAACATTGCTACACTTAGTCATGCTTAGAATTTCTCTTTGTACATTTTTTTAGAACTACTAAAAATAATGCAGGCTTTGTTTCAAAAGCAAAAGCGCAAGTTTTATATGCAGTAAAATCACACCCGTTAGCTCATTCTATCTGTTATTTCTTCTATCCCTTAATATGCATCAATATGAAAATTGAATTCATTTGTTTCTGCTTGCTGTCAGTTTTAAGGTAGTCCTTTCTCCATTCCCATTAATTTAATTCCAATTTGCAATATGTAGAACAATGAATACTTGCAAAAATCAAAACAAAAAATTATATTCAGAGAAAGGTCATTTGCCTATGGATTCTGACCACCATGCTGTCCATTCCTAGTCTCCTATAGATAAACCATCTCATTGTTTTCTGGTTTATCATTCCTTTGTTTCTTTTTTTTTGTAAAGATAAGCATAGGTGGACTTTTTTTCTTATTTCTTTTTCCTTTTTCATCGCACAAAAAGTAGCAAACTCTTCAAACACATTGCGTTTTTCATTTAACAATATCTTGTGGAAATTACATCCATTTGTATAGCTCCTTTTTATTTACGTTTATAGCTGCATAATACGCCATTGCGTAGCTGTATACTAGCTTGTTCAATCAGTCCCTTAAACCTGGACATTTATGAAATTCCCAAATATACAGCAATTACAAATGATGCTGTACTCAATAAACTTATGCAAATGTGTCTTATGACTGCTGAAGACATATCTTCTGGGTAAAAGTTTAAGAGTGGGATTTCTGGGTTGAAGCATAAAGGCATACATAGTTTTGTTAGAAGATAGCTAAAATTCTCAGGATAGAGGTTACTATACCATCTTCATATCACTAACAGTACGTGAGTGCCTTCTTTACAACCTCAACATGAGAATACTCTCTTGAGTTTATTGAGCATTTTCATAACAGGTATTTTGAATTCCATGTCAGGGGGTTCATATTTAATCAGGGTCAGTTTCTAGAGTTGCATCTTGTTCTTTTGATTGGATCATGTTTTCCTGTTTTAGGTTTGTTGTGTTTTTGTCTTCCATTTTCCTTGACTCTGTTTTGGTGTCTATACATTAAAAACAAAACAAAACACCATCTCTCCCAGTCTTCATGGATTTGCATCACATAGGACAAAAACCTTCACCAATTAACACAGCTGGATCACCTCAGATCTTCATGCCAGTCCAAACCATCATCTTACTTCTTAGTGGCCCCAGATATCTAGCATATACATAATCCTGTCAATTCTCTATATAAGATGAAACAGAAGCCACTCTCTCCAAGGAAGTTTGAACAGTGGACGCACTGTAGAACGCTTTCACTCCCTACCTACAAGAAGAGATCTGGGAGTCTCACTCTTGTCACTCAGACTGGAGTGCTGTGGCACACTCACCACAGCCTCCACCTTCTGGGCTTAGGTGATCCTTCCGTCTCAGCCTTCCAAGACCTTTGTTCTTTTCAGAGGCCCCCGGACATCTAGAATAGTCTAGGTCCCACCAGGGCTCTGAGACAGGTGAGACAGAACCCAGTCCCTCAGGCTACTTCAGGAAATATTGGCATGTTCTACATGTGCTCTAACTTTTTCTCTCCCCAAAGAGAAGCAAGGAGCTGGGAGTTTTGTCACCCACTCTGACTGCACTGAGCCTGGAGAGGAGCTGTGTGAGTGTCCACCTGCTAGTTCAAATATCTTTGTTCTCTGCAGCCTCTCCAGGGCTCTAGAGTAAGCTGAATTCCATTAGCACTGTGAGATCCTAGACATAGAAACCAACCCTTGGGGAGAACTTGGTTTCCTCCCAATCTTGTGGTGCTGTGTCAGGGGTAAAGATCATGGTGGGAGAGTGTCTCCACTTTTTCTACTACTGTTTTTGATGTGGCTGGTTGTATACTTACCTGGGTTGTGGTTACCTCTCAACTAGTTTTTTGACTTCTCAGAAAGGAAACTAATCGGTCTATTGCTGTTGAATCAGCGTGTCCACGGAGAAAGAAGATTTCAGAAATTCCTATTCTTCTCTCTTGCAGGTGTCCTGGCTATGGCATACGGGGGGGGGGGGGGCACCAAAAAAATGTATACACGTTTGAAGTAAGATGTTCACTCAAAAGATGGCATTAAGCAAATGAATAATAGCATCACCATGCAACAGGTAGGACAGTCAAAGAGAATGGCAGAAGCACAGTTGAGCAAACATCATACTACACATTGCTACCATAATTTAATTCAGCATCAAAAAGTAATACATAAATAACATCTCTTAAAATGTGTATATATTTTTGGCACCCCTCCCCCCAGTATTTTTTAATATAGTGTCCGTGTCTGTTTGATAATATTTTAAATATTTACACCATTACTCATAAGTTATACTAATCTATCATTTCCTTCTTGGTGTTTTACTTGCCATATTTAGTTGCACAGATGTGTTCAAAAAAGCTTTCTTCTTTTTTATTTCATCCCTATCAATACTTATTTTCTCCTTAGTTCTTTCTTAATTTGTACATGTTGTTATACCTTTTTACTAAATTAGCCAGGAATTTGTCTACTTTGTTGCTGCTTTAAAAGAATCTGAATTTTGACTTAATAATTCAATATACTGTTTTTCTGCTCCTTATTACATTGATTTCTGCTTTTATTCTTATATTTTGTTTCTTATTTTCCAATACTTTGGCTTTTGGTTTGTTTTTTGTTTTGTTTTTTATATTTTTGAGCTAAAAATTCAATCCTTTTTTTATTCTTTAATTTTTATTGATAGGTTGTTTAGGGTTATGAAATTTCTCTGATGACTGCCTTAACTGAATCTCACAGATTCTCATATTGTACTTTTATTGTTGTTATTCTTCAGAAATTCTATAATTTATGTTTGTATTTCTCTTCTCATTTGATAATTGTATAATAAGTCTTTTAATTTCCAAGTGAAAATGCATTTTGAATTTTGTATTTCACTATAATTTATAGGGTTACTATTTTAGAGTCAGAAACTGTTGTTTGTCGTATTTCTACTTTATGGAATCTATGGATGTTTTCTTTAATGCACTATTATATGGTCAATTTTACACATGTGCTTAGGAAGAAAGCATTTTATTTTTTCATGGTGTACTGGTCAGTATATATGTAAAAGATCTACCTTGTATTGTTTAGTTTCTTTGTATTTTTTACCTTTCTTTTTCTTATGTTTTACTTTCTTATAAACAGAAAGTGTGTGCTTCTTTCCATTTGTATGTTGGCCATTTATCTGTTTCGTAGTGAGAGTATAGCAGGTTGAAAATCTGCTATATTATTGTCCTTCTATTTATCTTTGTAGCTCTTACAATTCTTGTTTAATTTGGGTATTTGCCATATTGTTTGATATGTAGATGCCCATGACCATTATAATTTCATTGAAGATTGTAGCATTTAACATTACAAAGAATTCTTGCTAAATATTGTTTAAATCCCACTAACTCTGACTTATTTTTGTTTCATTTGAATTGGAAGTTCTTTAATCTGGCTTTTTAGCTGTATCTTTTAAACCATTAAAGAATCCCTCTTGCATATAACATTGAATTGGATTTTATTTTATGCGTAAACTTGAAAATATGTTTCTTTAGTAAGCAAGTTAGACTCACTCACCTATGTTATGCTTAAACTCAGTTCTGCCTCTCATATTATCTTATGTTGTAATTACAGTGCATATTAGATTTGGTGTGCCCTCTCTGATTTTTAAAAAAGTTATTTTAGAGTGTGAGAAGATTTGTATCTTTATTTTTATTTTACTGGATTACATGAGTTCATATTTTATAAGTCTTCAATTCCCTTTTTTACTCCCTTAACTTTTTGTTATTTGATATTGCTAGTTTCAAATAGTATCCATTCACTCTAATATTCTATGATAAAGCAATTGATAATTTTATTCTACTCTCTTTTTCTCTTTCTTCTCCCACTCATTGATTTTACTCCTTCTACTTTGTCAGAACACACAATGTACAATGTTTAAATATAATTCTTCTACCACAAGTGTAACATATTACCTTATGATACTCTTATACCTGCAATTAAATATATAAAATATACCCATAATTAACTTCCCATGTCATCAACCTTATGTTACTCTTATACTTGCAATTAGAAAAAGACTGAGGGTGCTCAGTCTTTTTGCTAAAGGTTTTCAGGTCAATTTTTGTTACATGAAACTTAGCCTCGAGTAGATACCTCAGGAAGAAAAATTGTGTATAGTACTCCTTGAGTTTTGGCACATTCACAAACATACCTTGACACCTGAAAAACATTTTAAACAGATATGTTGTTGTTGATTCCTAATTTCTTTTCTTGATCTTTTTGTAAATTTTGCTGCATTGGTTCCTTTTTCTCATGTTTTCAAGGCATCTAAATTCTGTTTAGTTTGTTTTTTTTTAAGCTGTTTCATCTTTCTGCTTGAAATTCATGAGAATTTTATTCTTATTATTAAAGTCTTACAGCTTTACTAAAATATGGCTTAAAGATCATTGTTCCAGGCCAATTATTTTGAAATTTAAATCTTTTCATTGTGTAATGTCTGGTTTTTTGTTGTTGTTGTTTCTGAATTTTTTGGATGTAGTTTTGGGCATTAATTCTGTTCATTGTTTTGATTTTCTACTTCAGAAATATCAATTATATGTATGCTGGATCTTTTTTGCTATTATTCCTCTTTTACTCTTTTATTACTTCTTTCTTTATATCTTTATTTTTCTCTTGGTCATTTTTATGATTTTCTTTAGTGTTCATTATTAAATTTTGTTTAAATTAATTCCATTTTGAATCTCTTTTTATTTAGTCTTTATTTATGGTACTTTTCTTTATTTTTCAAGTTCAGTCAACTCTTGTTCAATTTCCTATTGTGTTCTTATAAGTTGGCATCATAGGTTTATATTTTTCTAGCTCATACTGTTTTCTGTTTGGTGTTTCTTTTTTCTTCATATTCCCAAGTACTTATCTGACAATATATAACTGAGCTTGAAATGTCGTGTTACAGTTCTTTTGGTGACTTTTAATAAACACAAAACATTTTATTTGCTCTTTTTGATTGTATACATTGGATTTGTATGTAATATACTCTTCTCCATTTCTACTTATTTCATGAACAAAATCCCTAGTTTGATAGTTCTCTCTTCTGTCAGTTGTGCCTTCTGTTAGGCAGTTATTTTGTGAATGGTGGTAGTGGTGGTGGAACAGGAAAGGGAAAACAATTGGAGTTTCACAAAATCCTTAATCTTTCTCTGCTTTATTATTTCTTCTCATTTTTTTGTCTCCCATAGGTGTTACCCCATGTATCTGTTTCTCCCTCAGAAGCAACGATTCTTTGAGGCTTCATTCAGCTACTTTCAAGTATGTTTCCTATGGCTTTTCTCTAAATTGTAAATCTCAACCTGTGTTCCATATTTTGGCCTTTATTGTTGTACATTTTCTTGCTAAGGATTGATTTTTCCTGTGTTTTGTACACATGTTTCACTTTAATCTTCTTTTTTATTACAGAGTCCTTTAAGCCCCTTCATCCTGCACCCTCCTGTATAATATGGGTCTGTGTGAGCTGTTAACATTTGTTTTTTTAATTCTTTCTTGTAGTAATTTAAAAGTTTCAATATTAATATTCTGTGTCTCCTAGAAATATAGAAGGCATGGATGCTGTATGGTTTTTTTTTTGCTCTCCATGTGACTTTCATGGATTTTTGGAGAGGGTGTGCAGCAACGTCGGAATCGGGCCACCAGAGTCGTTTTCTAAACTCAGAAATCTGAAACTTAATTTTGTAAGTTATATATATATATATACACAGAGATATATATATATATCTTCCCACACATACACTGTCCTTAAGTGTGGGATGCATATAGTGACTTCCAAAAAATATGATATGGGAGAAAAGATAAATTTACCATGGAGATTCCTGACAAACACTACTTTAGCCAAGAGATTAAGGTGAAGATCAATATTCATGAATCATGTTTACGGTATGTTTCCTTGATACAGCATAATAAAATGGCACTATACTCTATAATCCTCCTTACAAAAGCACATTAACCCAGTCAAATAGTGAGAAAAGCATAGACATATTCAAATAGAAAAGTATTCTATATCATAACAGTACTCTTCAAAATTGTCAAAGTTACAAAAAAATAAGAAGAGTATCTGAAATGGTCACAGCCAAAAAGAGCCTCAGGAGACATAAAAACTACATATAATGTGGTATCCTGAATAAAATCTAGAATTAAAAAAAGGAAACTAGGTTAAAAAAACTGAAAAAAATATAGATTTTAATCATAATGTATCAACTTTTGATTTATTAATTACATTTTTAAAGTATTGTACTAATATAAAATGTTAATAATAGCAAAAATCAGAGAGAGTGTGACAAGGTTGGTATGTAGGAATTCTTTATTTTATCTTCTCAATTTTTCAGTAAAAATAGAATTTTCTTTAAAAAGTTTATTTAAAAATAATATTTTGGGCTCAGTGGTTCAGTCTGTATTCCCAGCACTTTGGGAGGCCAAGGTGAGTGGATTGCCTGAGTTTGCGGGTTCTACACCAGCCTGGACAACTTGGTGAGACCTCCTTTCTGCAACAAATAAATAAATAAATAAATAGCCGATCATGATAGTGCATGCCTGTAGTTCTGGCTACATGGGAGGCTGAGGCAGAAGGATTGCCGGAGCCCAGCAAGTCGACAATGGGATGGCCATGAGTGTGCCACTGCACTCCAGCCTGGACAACAGAGTGAGACTCCGACACAAAATAATAATAATAATAAGCAGATTCGAAAAAGTATTACTAGGAAAAACAAGTCTTAATGACAGAGAAAAATAATGTCATTTATATTTTTAAATGCCACAGATACATTTTATAAATTGTCAAGGCTTATTCTCTGGAAATCAATTGCCAATTTATAGACAAGTTAATAAATAATTATTTATTTTTTTAGAAAGATAAATGATAAGTTTGATTAGATATTATTATTGGAACCTCTAATTGAGTTTTCAAGTAAGAAAACATTTAGTATTAGCATATATAACTTTGATCTTGTGTTAAAGCCACAGTAATCTAGAAGTTGTAAGTTCTGGGCAGGTGTGATAACTCACACTTGTAATCCCAGTGTTTTGAGAGGCTGAGAGGGGGAGAATCACTTAAGGCCATGCGTTCGAGACCAGCCTGGGCAAAATAGTAAGACCCCATTTTTATAAAAAAGAAAGTTATAAATTTAATCACTTTCTTAAGAATAGAAATGATGGCATGAATATAAATATCTAATTTAAGAATTATAATTTTAATTGATTACTAATTTTGTAACAGAAAAGATACTCTGAAAATAATAATCACTCTAATTGTTTTTATTGCAGAATCACAGTAGTTCTGTAAGTTGAATTATATTGGAAGTAGATGCCAGGGGTTAAAATATGATGCACTAAAGCCCTAAGGTTAGTTAGCTGATCATATGGAAAACTCTTTTTCTTTTTGTTACGTTTCTCATTATTATTACCATATATTAGCACAGTGCAGACACATAAATTTAATATCATACTTTAATATTCCCATTTCAGTCACTTTTCCTTAAATAGTAAAAGTTAAGTACTTTTTAAAAAATAAAACCTAACATGGCATAAGACATGATCACAATCTCTTATATCCCATTTTTCACTCACATCCTAAATTTTGGGAACAAAATCTCTATATGAAAGAATGAAAAGAGAGAGAGAAAAAGGGGGGAGGGCAGAGAAGAAAATACATTTACTTTTACATCTACAAGTTTCATTTAGTCTACAAAAATAAAAATTTATTCTCAATTATATTAATTTATATTGTTTCCAAAATTAAAAAGAAGACAAAACTAGCCTAAGGCTAGTGTTCTCTTTCTCTCTCTCTCTCTCTCTCTCTCTCTCTCTCTCTCTCTCTCTCTCTCTTTCTCTCTCTCTCTTTCTCTCTCATTTCTATCTCTATTTCTACCTTTATCTAGCTCTCTCTTCTTTCTAAATCCAGAATGATTGATCTTTAAGGGATTGTATTCCTTATTCCCTTAATTTATTCTTTTTTCTGAGCACAGGCTGAGCAAATGACTTTTGTGTGAAGGTTTTCTATATTTAAGTTGCCAGACAATAATGGCACTATTCATTAAAAATCAGTCCCAGTCTTATAATCCAAGTGGAAGTTAATCCTAAACGGTGTTTTTGCCTCCATTTTATATAAAAAATTATAGTCATTTAAACATATTATTATAATTATTTGGAGATATGAAAAAGTTATGAGATTAAGTAGAAAGAAGAAATAATTACATAGATTAAATATCTATATTTTAAAAATCTGTTTCTGCATAGAAAAAATAATTTGCTTTCACTTTGGAAGTAAAATTAAAATTCTATAAGATTGATTTTAATTTGAACTCCTGATGAATATTTTCTATACTTATTAAATTGAAGATTTTCTGTTCAATCATTAAGAGTAATAAACCTTTTCCATACATAATTTTAAATTATTTTAATGAGTCTTTGGAGAAAGCTATATTCCATAAAAATGAGTTAGGGCCTCTCAAATGTGAAACTCTAAAGTACTTTCCAACTAAAATGGTGAGGTGAGGGTACACGTTTGAGAGCTTTCTCATACAAGTGCTCTAATTATCATGGCTATTAACCATCGTGACTCAAATAATCTACAATATTGACAATTAAGCTTTGCATTCAATGTAATGTGTAAATTAAGGAGATCTATTCAGAAAATTAACAAATATATTCATGTGTGCATGTGTGTGAGCATGTATGTGTGTAACTTCATTGGTGCTAATTTGTACTTTTCTGAATAATTTCAGAGAAAAGATCCTTAATCATTTTTAGTTTAGAATCTGAAAAATAGTGTTTATTTACCTTATAAATTTCAATGAGATGGACTTTGTGCTATACATGACAAAATAAAAATGGCAATTTACTGCTACACCTTTTACTATAAATAAAGCACAACTAGATTTGCATTGAAGAGAAAAACCAAATTCATAATGCACTGAGATGAATATAAACATAAACTTTTCAACATCTTAATACAGAATAGATATATCTTAACACTACAGTTTAAATCTGATTGAGGTAAGATTGATTAGAGATTTTATAACATATAAAAACAAAACAAAAAAGTAAAAATTCCAGTAAAATCCTCCAAAGGAATAAAATATTTGTCAATCCATACTACAATCACTAAGTTAAAATTAGATGCCAGTAATCAAATAAAAATATCATTTCAAAAGTACCACACAATCTGGAAAGATGTGCTGCAACATCCAATGCAAGTGCTAGCTGATGTCAGACAGAAAGAAGGAAAGGAAGGAAGGAAGGGACGAGCACTTCACCGGAAGAAGATTACTTTGGACTTTTCTGGAAGCCTACAGGAATTATGAGATTGTTTTTGTAGCTTCAACTTTAATATGATTTTATGTTGTCAGATTTTTATATAATCAAATCATAATAAATATACATTTTTAAAAATTTCATCTAACTCTTGGACATCAACAAGTTGAATGAAGCAAGCTGAGTGTTTTTGTTATGTCTCTTTTTCCTTATTTAATTTGAATGCCATCTCTCTTTGTTTCAGCAGTTCAAAGAAACAAGTAAGTAACTTTAAGTGCTGACCTCATATAGTAGTCTCTAGAGCATCAAATACAAAATCACTTTTGGTTGGAAGTTCAGTCATCTCAGTCTTTTTACATGTAATATGCTTTTTTTGCATAAGGAGATGGCAATTGATCCATCAACAGGTCATAAACACTAAGCATAAAATATATTTAGGCTGGTACCTCTTTCACCAAATAAGGCAGAAAGTAGAAACACAGCCATCAATAGAGACACCCTGAACACTTTTGGATGGGTGAAGCACCCTGCACCCAGCAAAGGTCTCTTTGAATACATAGAGATCAGAAATAAATGACAGATATAGGGACCTGGGTACCCCATCCCCCACTGTGCACCAGGCTCACACTGGAACCAAAGACCTACCTGGTGAATGAGAGTGAGTGATCCTAAAATGCTTTGGATTGGTTCACCTCCTCACAGTCATGCATGAGTCATTGATCCCACATGGGAAGAGTCCTGTTCAGAGCACAGCAGTGAGCAACTGGAACCCAGGTGGAACGGGAACAAAACCCATGTTGCCATGAGCATGGCTTTTGCCAATGGAAGCTGGCAGCCAGCTCCCAGGCAGGAAAAGACCAGCTGCAGAGTGAACTCGGCTGATGCTTTCCACAAAAAACTAATGACCATCTTACTAACAAAATCAGAAAGAATCAACTCCAAGCCCTGCAGGCCTATAGTGAAGACCCCCTCTCCCCAATGGCAGGGAACTTTCTCTTTTTCAAGAGCAGAGTGCAGACTTGAACAGGGAGGGAACAACAGAGAAGACATCTGAAGGCTTTCTCAGTGGGAAGGCTTCTGGCTGCAAACCACATACAGCATATGGTGAGCCCATTCCCCCTACACTACAGAGTGCTAACAAGAGAGGATGAAAACTAACCTGACTAACCCGACTAGATTAACTGCAAGAGAGAAAAACTATAGCAGAGAAACAAGCCATAGGGCAGAGCAAAGAGCAGAAGTGATTGACGCTGTCTCACTGAGTGACCTATGTTGAATGACAGAAAGGGCCCTAGAACAGAGGGTCATTGACTAGCTTCAGAGCAATAAAACCAAAATTGAATTAAAGAAGAAAATAGAGCTCTGTCACAAATGAGGAAAAAATCAATGAAAAAATATAAGCAACCCTCATAGTCCTAAAGAGATAGTGTCCAAGGAAGCAACTATCAGCACAAGCAATGGAAACTTCCCAAGACAACCTGCCCCAGATGACAGTCACAGAAATCAGAGAATGGATGCCTAAAATGAACAGAGAGAAACAAGAGAAACTAGAAGTGAAACTCACCGAAGTCATAAAGGAAGTAAAAGTGGAGTTGGCCAATTTCAGAAAAATCTATTCTGAAATGATAGAAATGAAGAACTTCATCCTGGAAATTAAAAACACAGTAACAAGCACAGGAGCAGGATCAACCAGGCAGAGGAAAGAATCTCAGAGCTTGATGGGCAAAATATGAGATTAACCAAGTTTGTCAAAAACATAGGGAAAAAAGCTCAAAAAGGAGCAAAGCCTCTGAGAGATGTGGGACTATGTCAAGAAGCCATATCTATACCTGTTGGTGTCCCTGAAGCCAAAAGAAAAATCGAGAACACCATGGAACAAGGATTCCATGAAGTCATTCAAGAAAACTTTCCGCATCTCACTAGAGAGGTAACCATTCAAGCACAACTGATTCAAAGAACCCTGGAAAGGTATCACATGAGAATATTATCCCCCAAGACACATAGCAAACTTAAAGAAAAAATCCTAAAAGCAACAAGAGAGAAAGATCAGACTACTGGGAAAGAACCATCAAAATCGCTCCAGACTTATCTGCAGAAATACTAAAAGCCAGAAGGGACTGGAGTCCAATTTTTAACATTCTTAAAGAGAAGCAATTCCAACCAAGAATTTTCTACCCACCAAGCTAAGCTTCATCAGCAATGGAGAATTAAAATCCTTCTCAGACATGCAATCCTTAAGAGAATATGCTGCCTCCAGTTTGACTAAAAAAGAGAGAGAGAAAGTCCAAATAAACACAATTAAAAATGCAAAAGGCAAAGTCACAACTGACCCTGAAGAAATTCAAAAGATTGTCAGAAATTATTATGTACACTTACATGCAAGTAAACTAGAAAACCTAAAGGAAATAGAGGACTTTCTGACATCACACAACCTCCCAAGTTTGAAATAAGAAGAAATTGAAACCCTAAACAGATGAATAGCAATCTGGGAAATTGACTCAGTCATAAGATATCTCCCCACCAAAAAAAGTCCTAAACTACATGGCTTCCCAGTTGAATTCCACAAGCTGTTAAAGGAGAACATTGATACCAATCTTATTGAAAGTATTCCAGGCAACCGAGAATGATAGAATTCATTAGGTAAAAACAATCCCCCTAAGAAAAGGAACAAGAAAAGTATGTCCACTTGCATCCCTCTTGTTCAACATAGTACTGAAAGTCCTAGCCAGAGCAATCAGGCAAGAGAAAGAAATCAGGGGTATCCAAATAGGAAAAGAAGAAGTCAAACTATCGCTCTTTGCAGACTATGTGGATATAATTTTATACCTTGAAAACCATAGGAAGTCTGTCAAAAACCTCTTCACACTGATAAACAACTTTGGTAAGGTCTTGGCTTACAAAATCAACATGCAAAAGACAGTTACCTTTCCATACACCAGCAGCAAACAGGCAAAGAACTGACTAAAAAACACAATCTCATCCACAATAGCCACACACAAAAAAATGAAATACCTTGGCATCCACCTAACCAGAGAAGTGAAAGATCTTTACAAAGAAAACCACAAAATGCTACTCAAAGAAAGCAAGGATGACACAAACAAATAGAAAAACATACCATGCTCAAGGGTTGGAAGAATCAATATTGTCAAAATGTCCATCCTACCTAAGGCAATCTACAGAGTCAATGCAATACCCATCAAATTACAAACATCATTTTTCACAGACCTCGAAACAACAATACAGGTATTTATATGGAAATAAAAAAGCATGAATAGCCAAAACAATCTTCAGTAAAATGAATGGTAACAGACTTCCAGACTTTAAACTTTATTCCAAGGCTACAGTAAAAAAGATGGCTTGGTTTTGGTACCTGAATAGGCATATAGACCAATGGAATAGGACAGAGATTCCAGAAGTAAAAACTTGGTCTCTCAGCCAACTCATCTTTGACAAAGTCACCAAGAGCAATCACTGGGGGAAAGGAGACAAGATTTAGCAACTGGTGATGGAAAAACTGGCTAACCACATACAGTGGAATGAAACTAGACCTCTACCTATCACCATACACAAAAATCAACTCAAAATGCTTAAAGACCTAACCATAAAACCTCAAACTATAAGAATACCCGAAGAAAATGTAGGAAAGTCCCTTATGCACATCAGAGTAGGCAATCAATTATTGACCAAATCCCCAAAAGTAAATGCCATAAAAGCTAAGATAGACAAGTGGGACCTCAGCAAACTGAAAAGCTTTGCGCAGCAAAAGAAACCGTCAAAAGAGTAAAGAGACAACTCACAACATTGAAAAAAAAAACTTGCAAATTATGCATTTGACAAATGTCTAACATCCAGAATATACAAGGATCCCAAACCAAGTGAAAGGAAAAAGAACAAACAAACCCATTAAAAAGTGAGCAAAGGACATGGCCATCTCAAAAGATGACATACAAGCAGCCAACAGACACATGAAAACTTGCTCAGTCTCACTAATCGTCAGAGAAATGCAAATCAAAACTGCAATGACATACTACCTAACCCTGGAAAGAATAGCTATTATTAATAAGTCAAAAAACAACAGGTGCTAATGTGGGTGCAGAGAAAAGGGAATGTTTCTAGACTGTTGGTAGGTGTGCAGACTAGTTCTGCTTCTATGGAAAGCAGTATGGCGATTCCTGAAATAACCAAAAATAAATGATTCAACAAAAACAACACCTGCACAAGCATGTTTATTGCTGCACTATTCATAATAGCAAAAACATAGAACTTACCTTTCTGCTCATTGAAAGCGGACTGGATAAAAGAAAACGTGTTACGTATACACCATGGGGCATTACACAGTCATAAAGAAGAACAAAATTATGGCCATCACAGCAAAGTGGGTGGAGCTGGAGACCATAATGCGAAGTGAACGCTCATGGAAACAAAGACCCGAATACCGCATGTTCTCACTCACAAGTGGTCCCTGGACACTAGTCACATAAGCCAAGAGAGGGATCAGCAGACGCTGGGCACTGCTAGGAGAGGGAGGGAGCAGGAGGATGGGGGACAGGTGACAACACGAAAGGTACCTGGTCCCCCACCAAGGTGAGCGAGGGCCAGTTGGAAGCCTAAACTTCATCCGTGTGCTGCCTACTGATGTAGCTGATCCTTACTTTATCTCCCACCTCTATAATAAAATAAAATGTAAAGCAAACATAAAATACTTTTGGTAAAACGGACTGTACTAAAGAACTCCTATTTACCCAAGACATTAAAAGAGAGACAGGGGTTCTGGCAAGATGGCGACGGCACAGGTGGGACTGAGATTCCCTGAAAGTGAGCTCCCGTAAAGGCCCTTGCTCCACCCCCCACCCCGCACCAGTCCCGGGCCTGGAGGCCCTCGGTCCCACCCGCTGCCCCGCTCCCGCAGCCCCCGCTGCCGCCGCAGTTCCGTCCCAGGTGCCCCCAGGTGCCCGCGTGGAGCTCCCAGCGCCCTCCCTGCTGCAGCTTCACCTGGTGCCGAGTCGCCGCCACCTGGGAGGCCCTGGCTACCGCCTTTGGAGCTCCGTGTTCCCTCGCTGGCTGCGCTGCTTTGCCAGACACCCAGCCGCCCGGCCCCTCCCTGGCTACAGTGCCCAGCCCGCCTCAAGCCGCCGCGGCCCGCAGAGGACCTAGGCGCCCGCCCCTCCGAGCTACGGGCCCCATCCCTGGCTGAAGCACCCCGCGGGCCCAACGCCACCTCTGGCACCCGCCCCTCGGGGCTCCGGGCCCCCTCCCTGGCTGAAGCCCCATCCGCGTCTCAAGACACTGCCGCGCTGGAGGCCCTGGGCACTCACCCCACAGAGCGGTGTGCTCCACCCCTGACTGGAGTGCCCCACCGGGCTCAAAGCCACTGCCGCCCACGGAGGCTCTGGCACCACCCGTCGGAGCTCCGGGCCCCCTCCCTGGCTGAAGTGCCCAGCCCCGTCTCAAGCCACCGCTGCCCGCCTGTGTACACCCCTCAGAGCCCCAGGCCCCCTTCCAGAATGAAGCCCCCCGCCCTGCCCCAAGCTGCCACCACCCAAGGAGCTCCAGGCTCCCTCCAGGCTGCAGTGCCCAACCCGGCCCCAAGCCTCCACCGCCAAGGAAGGCCTGCGACTCCCTCCCAGTGGAGCTCCAGGCTCCCTTGTCGAGGACCCCGCCCCGCCCCCAGCCACCCTGACCACTACACTGACCAGCAATGCCTGACAGTCTTGCACTCCACTCCCCCGACTCGCCCCAGACCACAGAGGGACCAGAGAAGAGCTGGAGCTCAAGACCAGGCAGAGACCGGCATTGCCCCATGAGCTCCACCCAGCTCTGCACAGCCTGGGGCTTGGGCCTCAGACCACAGAAAGAAAAAGAGGCCCCATAAAGCCGGCTGGCTCGCCCTCCACCTCCTCCCAATGGATCTGGATGCGGTAGGGCCTGAGAGCATCTGGAGCCCTGTGACCAGGCAGAGGCCTGCAGTGCTTCGCCCATGCAGCTCTGCCCAACCTCCAATGTGGGAGCTAAGCCCTCATGTTTGTGTAAGGGAACAGTACATCTCAAGGAGGTTGGTCATCTTGTGTGTCTGTATGATTGTATGTCCTAGTTTGTTTGTTGTTGTTGTTGTTTAAATTTGATTGTTTGCTTTTGTTTTCTCTTACTCTTATCTGTCTCCAGGTCTGTTTTCATTTATTGGTGGGTATCTTTGGCGGTTTTCCCATTTACTCTCCTCTGTCTCCACCTTCCGCTTCCCCCCTCCCTGCCCCATTTCTTTCCCTTTTCTTACATCATTTTACTTTCAGTGAGCAAACTAACACCCCCACTTCATGAACAGATTACAAAGCAGTGGGAAGCAAGATCCAGCATATCCATACACCTGCCAGTGGATACTGGGATCTGCAGATAAATTTTGAGTCACAGTTCCCCTCCCAAATAAATCTCAAAGCTGCAAAAGGTATAATCCCCCCACCTACAGTCCAGCTTCAGAATTGAACAAGGCCAGAGGATTTACATAAGGAAGAATAGGAGATTGAGCAAACAGAAGCAAAAGCAGCCCCTCCACCCCTGAACAACAGATTTAAAGAAGACAGAGGGGGGAAGCGGAAGGTGGAGACAGAGGAGAGTAAATGGGAAAACCGCCAAAGGTACCCACCAATAAATGAAAACAGACCTGGAGACAGATAAGAGTAAGAGAAAACAAAAGCAAACAATCAAATTTAAACAACAACAACAACAAACAAACTAAGACATACAATCATACAGACACACAAGATGACCAACCTCCTTGAGATGTACTGTTCCCTTACACAAACATGAGGGCTTAGCTCCCACATCGGAGGTTGGGCAGAGCTGCATGGGCGAAGCACTGCAGGCCTCTGCCTGGTCACAGGGCTCCAGATGCTCTCAGGCCCTACCGCATCCAGATCCATTGGGAGGAGGTGGAGGGCGAGCC
>CAUYQG010282158.1:0-16237 GCA_963574415.1 Tarsius wallacei | reverse complement strand
TACCATTTCTTTGCATGTTTGCAGTTTCCACAAGGGCAGGGGCTTCATTTTATTTTTCTTTTTCATGGATACATTTCTAGAGCCCGAACAGTGCTTGGCGCATAGTAGGTGTTCAGTAAAATCTGTTTTTGATGGGGGGGGTTTAGACATTGTGTAATTGGCATAGTCAGCTCAGCAAAACAGTTGGTCAACTCCCAGGCTTTTTTATGTTCCCGGATCACCATGAGCAAATGTGGAAGCTTTGATTCCTCCCCCAACCCCCCCACCCCCGGACCCCTTCCTCATCATGACTGGTTTCCTTTTACAGAAAAATTTGAAGCAGTAGCCCAACAGATATTTTTAAAGCAGGGCCTCAGACCCCCCAGCAGGAAATCCCAGGTATATCTTTGTGCCCTAGACCAGAAAAGTGTTTGTTTTCAAGCTCAAGGAGGATGTTGCCCCCAAAGGGACACGGGGGGGAGGGGGGAGCGGGGGAGTGGAAGCTGAGAGCCTCACTCAAGGCCAAAGACCCATCATGAAGGGCGGAGCTGAAGGGTTGGAAGGGGTCAGGGAGACCTGAGGCAGGGGGCCGTTGTTCAGAGCCTTGGGAGAAACCAGACACAGGGCGGTTCAAGTCCTCACTGTGGCACTGAATTCAGGGCAAGTGAGCTACGCGTTTGCCTGAGCCTCCGATGGCTCCTCTGTGAAATGGGTGCAGCACGGTATCAGCCTCCAGGGGCCAAAGCGATGATCCAGTGAGATAAGAGGGACTGGCCTGCCTCCTACGGTGAACCTCATTATAATAATCATGATTTTAAAAACTGTTACTACGCCGGCTGATGTTGCCAAGGCTGTCGAGTTCGCCTCCGGACATCTGGACACAGAGCCCCAAACTGGCCGCATGGACTTGGAGTCCGGGACGGCCACGGGCCTCGATCCCGAGAAATGTACCGGGTTAGGGGGCCGCGTCGCCCACCAGGGCGACACTCCGGGCGCTGGGCTGAACGGCCCCGGTGACCCCGCCTCCCGGAGGGGACCCGGAGAGGACGCGTGTCGCCAGCCGGGCTCGGAGGGGCCAGGCCCGCGTCGGAGGCGCGCCCGGGAGAGGCGCCGGCGGCAGGGCGGGCACTGGGGCAAGGTTCCTCCGACTCGGGTCGGGCGCGCGGGGCGCGGAGCCGCGCGCGGGCGGGCAAAGGCCAAGGTCAGCGGCTTCCCGCCCGCCGCCGGGCCGAAGCGACCGTCCCGGCCGCCGCCCCCCTCCCCGGGGAGGGTCCTGCGTCCGGGGCGGGGGCGGGAGTGTGGGGTCGGCGAGCGAGAGGGTCCCCTTCCCTGCGCGGCGCTCCCCGCCCCGCCCTCCCGCGCCCCCAGACTCACCCTCTCCGGGGTACAGGTGGCCCGCGGCGCCCACCAGCAGCGCGGCTACGGCCAGCAGCAGCGGCGCGGCCGCCGCCCCCCGCCGGGCCCCGGCGCCCATGGCTGCGGGAGCGGGGGTCCCCGCGGATCAGAGCGCGCGGCGCCCGCCCGCGGGGGGCATGTTCTGGGGCGGCGGCGGGAGCGGCGCGGGGGGCGCGGGGGGCGCGCGCTTCCTTCTGGTCCACGCGGGCCGCCCCCGCTCCGGAGGGCCCCGCAGACGCGCCGGGGAGGGCGCGCGGCCTCGGAGGCGGCGAGCCCGGGGTGGAGGCCCGGCGGCGGCCTCGAACCCACGGCCACCGCGATCTCAGGCCCCGGGGCCCCGCGCGCTCTGGGCCGCGCTCTGCGCACTCCGGGACAGAGGGACGCGCGGGCACACGGACGCGCCGCCGGGCGGGTACCGGGGCGGGCGGGCGGCAGGAGCCAGGGCGGCTCGGCCCGTAAACAACGCGGCCCGTCAGCTGGGGGCCCCCTCCGGTCGCGGGAAAAGGCGGCGCGGATCTGGCCTCGGAAGGGACCGCGCGCCCGCGAGAGGCCCGGGAGAGGGAGGGAAGAGGAGGCCGAGGGAGGGGCCGTCCCGCCCCGCCCCAGCCCGCCTCCCCGCCGTTGGCCCCCACGCCGGAGGCCTCGGGCGCGCCGGGGCCCGCGCTCGGCCCCGCGGCTCCGGGCTCGGACCCGGGGTCGCCCGGGACGCCCCCCACCCGGCGAGACCGAGCCTGTCTTTCTCCACCGCGTTGCTAGTTTGCTCATTGTGGGCTTTGCTTTTGCAAAATACCGTGCCCAGGCGCGGTTCATCCCAGCGCTCTGGGAGGCCGGGGCGACAGAATTGATTGGCTGAGGTCAAGAGTTCGAGACCAGCCCGGACAACATAGCCAGACCCTGTTTCTAACAAAATGAAAAATAAAAATAATAGCCAGGCGTGATGGCGCACGCCCGTAGCCCCAGCTACTCAGGAGGCTGAGGCGGGAGGATCGCTTGAGCCTAGAAGGTCGAGGCTACAGTGAGTTCTGATCGTGCCCCGCACTCTAGTATTTTTGTTTTTGTTTGTTTATTCGTCTGTCTCAAAAAAGAAATCATTATTTACCTACTGCATTAAAATGTTATTTATCTTAATGACTCGGTTTTACAGCACTCCCTTAAATTTTGCAGCCCGGGGCGGGCCTCACTCGCCTCCCTCTAGTTCAGGCCCAGCCAGAGACTCCGGTCCTAGAGGGCCCGCGCACCCCAGATACCCCGTCCCGCGGGCGCCCCCAGCGGCAGGACCACGCCAGGACCCTGGGGACAGCCACGTGGCCCGAACGCCCAGGGATCTCTGAGTGCTCCCCGGCGCGGCCTGTGACTCCAGACGGACACCTGGAGGCATGTGCGGAAGCTCTTTAAAAAGCAAAGCAGGCGCTGGGAACGTCAGACGGGACTCAGGGGGACACCTCTGGTTTTCAGTCCACCCGTCCATATGTGTCTGGATGCCTAGCAACGCCGTTCATGAATACAGCATAACAATGGCCTCCCCGCCTTACTGTGGGGGAGAAAGGGGTCTTAAGAACAGGAAAACCAGAACCGGATGGGAATAGGGTTCCCTCACCCTTCACTCCGGTGAGGTCTCAGACAAGTGGCTTTACTCTCTGGGTCACCCTCACCTATGTTATGGGTTTGACAATACCTGCATGAAAGATGTGGGAGGGTGTACGGGATTTACGCCATGGGGCCGAGTTCTGTGGCTCATGCCTGTAACCCAGCATTTTGGGAGGCCGAGACCAGAGGATTCCTTGAGCCCAGGAGTTTGAGACCAGCCTGGGCAACATAGTGAGACCTCATCTCTACAAAAATGTTTTTTAAAATCAACAACACTTTGTGGCAGCTTTTTAGGAGGCTGAGGCAGGAGGATTGCCTGAGCCCAAGAGATTGAGGCTGCAGTGAGCTGTGACTGTGCCACTGTACTCCATCCTGGACAATTCAGTGAGACCCCAACTCAAAAAAAAAAAAAAAAAAGACTCAGAAAAGCACCCAGCACAACCCTAGACCCAAGGCATGAATTCTTCCTCTCTTTTTTAAATAGTTTGCCAGTGATGTCCGGACAGTGCTTGATGTAGTTGTTCCTTTGGTCCCTGAACTTGCTTCAAAAAAGAATTTCAGAGAGAGTCACAGAGAGACTTTTAAAGCAAAGTTTATTGGAGAGGAAGACATGTTCAAGAAAGAACAAAGGTACCTTAAAGAAAAGAACACATGCTTGCCTTCGACAAGCTTTGCATAGTTTTGCAGTGATGAGCAATGATAAGCAAACTATTCCATAAGTTAAGTGCAGTGGGCTGCAGGTATCTGGTCACGAGTTTTGATAACCATCTCTCAACCTTTCAAGGTCACGAGGACCTTCTACATAATGAAAGTGAGTGCCTAACTAGACCAGGAGCTGGCCCACTGTTCTTGCAACACACCAAACCTATTCCTGCCTCCGGGCCTATAACATTCCAGGTTTCACCTCTCTGGTGATCCTTCCCTGGCAACGCTTTGCAAATCCTCCCCAATTCTTTATTCTCTTTGTGTGTGTGTGCGTGTGTGTGTGTGTGTGTGTGTGTGTGTGTGTAAAACGAGGTCTAGTTCTGTGGCCCAGACTGGAGTACAGTGGCACGATCATCACAGCCTCAAAATCCTAGGATCAAGGGATCCTCCTGTCTCAGCCTTCCTAGCAGCTGAGGGTGCACACCATCACACTTGGCTAAATATTTTATTTTTTATTAATTAATTTTTTTTTTTAGTTTGAGTCTCACTCTGTCACCCAGGCTGGAGTGCAGTGGCATGCTCATGGCCACCGCAGTCTCAACCTGCTGGGCTCAGGTGATCCTTCCGCCTCAGCTTTTCACGTAAGCTGGAATTACAGGCGTGTGCCACCATGTTCAGCTAATTTTTGGTTTATCATAGAGATAGGTCTCGCCAAGTTGCCTAGGCTGGTCTCCAACCTGTGGGCTCAGACAATCCTCTCGCCTCCGCCTCCCAAAGTGCTGGCGGATTATACGCATGAGCCATTGCACCAGGCTTATTTATTTTTTGTAGAGATGCAGTCTCACTGTATTGCTCAGGCTGGTCTCGAATTCCTAGTATCAAGCAATCCTCCTGCCTCAGCCTCCCAAGTAGCTAAGGGTGCATGCCATCACACATGGCTAAATTTTATATATATATAATTCTTGTAGAGATAAGGTTTTGCTGTGTTGCCCAGGCTGGTCTTAAATTCCTAAGCTCAAGCGATCCTCCCACCTTAGCCTCTCAAAGTGCTGGGATAACAGGTGTGAGCCACCGCACCCAGCCCCCTGTCATTTTCATAACATGCTTATCTCTCCGTGAAATTCTCATGTATTCTCTTGTGTGCCTTCTCCCCTCCCTGTGAAGCCAGAAACCTTGTTGGTCTTGTTCACTACTTAAACCCAGCATCTGACATATCCGTTGGTTAATAAATATTTGTTGAATGGAAGAATCAACATGCTATCAGTAATAAGGGATTTTCAGTGAGCAAAATAAACATGCCACCTTCCTTGTAAAGCTCACAGTCTGTGGGGGAAGAAAACCACTAGATAATTGCGTGTGTTGTGAGCTGGAGGGGTGGGGGTGGATAGGGAAAGTGATTTTGAGCAGAAGTCTGAGGAGGAGGAAGAACCAGCCAAGGGAAGCTGGGGGAAGAGTTTCAGAGAGATGGAACAGACTGAGCAAAGGCCACTGGAGCCATGACAGGAGCCATGAGGGGGACCCTCCAAAAAACTGGAATTTATTTATTAAAAATGTGTATTTATTCTTACATGTTTAAATTTCAGTCACCTTCAAAGTACCCTCTGTTTAATGCAATACACCCATCAAGATGCTTCTTCCACTGTTCAAAACAGTTTCAAACTCATTCATTTTGATGCCTTTTAGTGCTTCTAGCTTTTTTTTTTTTTTAGTTGGAGTCTCACTTTGTCATCCAGACCCAGCTAATTTTTTTTTTAATTTATTTATTTGTTCATTTATTTTAGAGATGAGGTCTCACCAAGTTGCCCGGGCTGGTCTCGAACCCACAGACTCAGGCAATCCACTTACCTCAGCCTCCCAAAGTGCTGGGATTACAGGCTGAGCCACCAAGCCTGGCCATTTTTTGTCTATTTGTTTGTTTGTTTCACCATTCCCACATCAGCAAAGCCTTTCCCGTGAGGACTTTTTCATCCAGGGAAACAAAAAATGTCAGGGGAACAGGGAGGGTAGGCACGAGGGTTGTGCCGTGTTAGGTCAAAAACTACTGAACACTCAGTGCCGTGTGGACAGGTGTGCTCATAAATCACCCAACATGAAATGGGCAGACACATTGAAAGAATCTCCAAAAAAAACTCACTGGAGCCGAATGCAGCCTCTCTCAACAACACCACCTGGTACCCTGATGCTGATGGGTTTCTAGAACACTAACCTATTTTCACGTATTTCTCACTGTGTTTAGTGCAATAATCATCAACCTTGAATAACACCATGGGACCCATAGGAAGTGCCACTAGTGACTGCGGAAGTGCTCCCAAGAAGCAGTGAAAAGTCATGACATTACGAGAAAAGGTTGAATTGCTTGATATGCTCCTAGACTGAGGTCTGCAACTGTGGTTGACCATTTCAGACAGAGGATCCATCTTGTAAACAGATGACATCAGCTCACAGTATTGATAAAGACGGTACAGAGTTGTAAATGTATTTTCTCTGCCTTGTGGGTTTCTTAATAGCAATTTTTTTTCCAAGTCAGGGTCTCACTCTGTCACCCTGGCTGGAGTACGGTGGCATGATCACAGCCACCACAGCCTTGACCTGCTAGGTTCAGGTGATTTCTTCTGCTTCAGCCTTCCAAGTAGCTGGGACTACAGGCACACCCCCACCACATCCAGTTAACTTTTTTATTTATTGTGGAGACAAGGTCTCACTATGTTGCCTAGGCTGGTCTTGAACTCCTGCCTCGGCCTCCCAAAGTGCTAGGATTACAGGCCATCACGCCCAGCTAATAGCATTTTCTTTTCTCTAGCTTTCTTTATCATGAGAAAACAGTACATAATGCATACAACATGCAAACTATGTGTTCATCAACTATTTATGCTATTGGTAAGACTTCTGGTCTATGGAAGCAATTATTAATTAAGCTTGTGAGGAATCAAAATTATATTCAGATTTTCAACTGCATGGGAAGCCGCACTTGTAACCCCCACGTTGTTCAAGATCAACAGTAGAAGACACAGAATCTCAAATACACCATATTAAGATTTGCTTCCCGGCCAGGCGCAGTGGCTCAAGCCTTTGATCTCAGCACTTTGGGAGGCTGAGGTGAGAGGATTGCCTGAGCCCACAGGTTCGAGACCAGCCTGGGCAATTTGGTAGGACCACATCTCTACATTAAATCAAAAAATTAGCCAGGCATGGTGCATGTTCCTGTAGTTCCAGCTACTTGGAAGGCTGAGGAAGGATTGCCTAAGCCCAGCAGATTGAGGCTGCAGTGGCTGTGAGTGTGCCACTGTACTCCCCTGGGCGATGGAGTGAGACTCCAACTCAAAAAAAAAAAGATTTGCTTCCCCCCACCCCACCTTTAAACTAAAAGCAATAGGAAGCCACAAGAAGATTGACGTAAGTCTGGGTGCAGTGGCTCACGCCTGCAACCTCAGCAGTTTGGAAGGCTGAGGTGGGAGGGTCGCCTGAGCACAGGAGTTCAAGACCAGCCTGGGCAACATAGTGAGACCTCATATCTACAAAAAAAAAAAAAATTAACTGGGCATGTGGTATGCTCCTGTAGTTCCAGCTACTCAAGAGGCTGAGTCCGGGAGGTTGAGGCTACAGTGAGCTATGATTGTGCCAATGCACTCCAGTCTGGGTGACAGAGTGAGACCCTGACTCAGAAAACAAAATTGACATAAATAGATGGACGTAATCAGATTTTCTTTCCAATAATGTCTTACTGTCCGCCGTAAAGCAAGGACGGACCCAAGAGCCAGATACAACTATAGCACCAGGGTATCAAAATTCGTGAGTCTGATCGATGATGGTGTCCTTCCTTCTTGTCCACCATGGTGGGCTTTCATTGACCCACAGAGCCCCACAGGCCAGCACAATCTCAGGCAGGCAGCATGTGCTGGAAAAAGGCACAAAAAGAAACATGTTGACCTCTAGAATCCTTCATGACACAGAATTTCTGTGTTGGGTGTAAAGTCTGAAAAGTCAATTCAGCTGTGACTTGCTGGGGGAAAAAAATATCAAGACACCATTCCTCTCAGAAACCACTCACTGTTTCTTTTGTAAAGTCGCCCTACTATGCCCTCCTTCCCCCACAACCTCACCCCCCCCCAAAATCTAAAACTTGAAGTCCAAATTAACCTCTGCCTTTGATTAAACTCATTGGGAGCCGGGCTCAGTGGCTCAGCCTGTAATCCCACACCTTGGGAGGCGGAGGTGAGTGAATTGCCTGAGCCTGCGGGTTCAAGACCCGCCTGGGCAACTTGGTGAGGCCTCATCTCTACAATAAATTAAAAAAAAAACTAGCCGGGCATGGTAGCACGTGCCTGTAGTTCCAGCTACTTGGAAGGATCACCGGAGCCCAGCAGGTAGAGGCTGCGGTGGCCGGGAGTGGTCACTGCACTCCAGTCTGGGCGACAGAGTGAGACTCCAACTCAAAAAAAATAAAATAAAATAAATAAAATAAAATAAAATCTTTGGGATGGCAGTAGAAAAATTCCCACGTACAATCTCCTCCTTCTTCATTGATTCAGGCAAGAACCGTGAATGAGTGACACTCTCCAATTATAAAAGGAGAGGAAAAACAGTAGCCTCCAAGTGGAGAAAATTGGTAGGTACCACCTTAATTTTTTTTTTTTTTTTTTTGAGTTGGAGTCTCTCTGTCACCCAGACTGGAGTGCAGTGGCCACTCCCAGCCACCACAGCCTCGACCTGCTGGGCTCCGGCGATCCTTCCGCCTCAGCCTTCCAAGTAGCTGTAACTACAGGCGCACGCTACCATGCCTGGCTAATTTTTGATTTATTGTAGAGATGAAGTCTCGCCAAGTTGCCCGGGCAGGTCTCGAACCCGCGGGCTCAGGCAATCCACTCACCAGAGCCTCCCAAAGCGCGGGATTACAGGCTGAGCCACCGAGCCCGGTACCACCTTAATTAAGTGACCAAAGCTGATCCTGGATTTTCTTTTGTTTTTTGTTTTTGTTTTTGTTTTTGAGTTAGAGTCTCATTCTTGTTGTCCAGGCTGGAATGCAATGGCACGCTCATGGCCACCACAGCCTTGACCTGCCGGGCTTAGACGATCCTTCTGCTTCAGCCTTTCAAGTAGCTGGAACTACAGACGCACACCACTACGCCCAGCTAGTTTTTGTGATTTACTGTAGAAGTCTCACCAAGTTGCCCAGGTTGGTCTCAAACCCCTGGGTTCAGATAATTCTCTCGCCTCGGTCTCCCAAAGTGCTGGGATTACAGGCTGAGCCACAGCGTCCAGTCTTGGATTTTCTTTTGTAATGAAAGATGTTGCTAGGATAATTGAAGAAGGCTGGAAAAAATGTAACAATTAGATAACAGTCTTGTAGCAGTGTTAATTTTGATCATTGTCCTGAGGTTATGTAAGAGAATATCCCTGGATTTAGGAAATATATTCTGAAGTCTGTAGGGTTAAATAGTCATGATATTTGCAACTTACTCAAATGGTTCAGCAAAAAAAAAAATGAGAGAGGCAGAGAAAAAGAGAAGCAGATGTATAAAATTGGTGATTCTAGCAAAGAGTTTATACTACCCTTGCAACTTTTCTGGAAGTCTGACATCATGTCAAAATTAGAAGTTAAAAGGAAAACAGCTTTGAAAAACTATTTAGGAGCTGGGCACAGTGGTATATTCCTGTAGTCCCAGCTACTAGGGAGGCTGATGTAGGAGGATCGCTTGAGGCCAAGAGTTCAAGACCAGCCTGGGCAATGCAGTGAGACCCTGTCTCAATTTTTTAAAAATTAAATTAAAAAAGAAAAACTATTTGGGGTTTTTTTCTTGCTTCATTTTTGTTAGATTGCCTTTGGTTTTGACATTTAAGCACATTGTGCTCTGAATGCATGCTCTAAAGACAGACCATTTCACAGTGCAAGAAAATAGGCAACAAACACCCTACCTCTGATGCCCTTCAAGGAGGACTTGGGGGACCCCACCACCACACTACTGGGGTCTTCTTTTAGCAGATGCATTGGGCACCTTCTTCCAAAATGGAGCTATTCTACATTTTTTTTTAATATACAAAATATTTATATTACTGAACTAGTAACAGGTGATGTTCTCCGTGTCTGTAAAACTTTGGAACCACATAGCTGATTTGTTAAATCTAGTCCATTCCAGCTTCCAAAAACCAGAAAAAAATTTTAGTTAGCTTCATTCTTTGATGCCTCATCAAAATTTTCTACGAGATTTGGAACATCATCATCCTCCTCATCAATGTCTTCTCGTTTTGGTGCTTTGCTATCGAAGACTTGCCGCGGGAACTGTTCAGCTAACTTCCTAAGGCTTGTTGAGCTGTCAGCACCAAGCTGACTTAATATTCCAGGAAGCATTTCTTTGATTGGTTTGGCTTCTGCATGACCAGTAATTGCAAAGGTGTTAGCAGACAGGGAAGCCTGGACTTTGGGATTGTTGAAATGAATAATTGTCCCATCATCTTTAATCATGTTCACCTCTTCAATACCAGCTATATTGTTCACAGCCAGCTTTTTAAGAGAACTTTGAAGCTTTTTGTCATCAGCTGTAGCTGTTCTGTGTACCACCTTCTTCTTTCTGTGAGCTGTACCCTTGTCCCCTATCCGGACCTGAGCCTGAAGTTTGGCTAACTTTTCTTGATTCATGCTGTTGGTAAATCTGAAGCAGGGAGGGTCCTCCAACATCGGCACGCGGCAAGAGCAAGATCTATTCCACATTTTATTAAAGCAGGAAAACAAATGTAAAATCTGACCCCTGGGTTGTTATGGGAACCTGCTTAATACAGTACATTTATGAATTTGAAGAAAAAAGCAACAAACGAATTTCACTTATGAATAACAATGCAAAAATCCAGAGTCAAGTTTCTGTCATTTTTTTTTTAATCAGAGTCTTACTCTGTCACCCAGGCTGGAGTGCAGTGGCACAATCACAGCTACCACTGCCTTGACCTGCTGGACTCAGGTAATCCTTCCATTTCAACCTCCTGAGTAGCTGGGACTACAGCTGCACACCAACATTCCCAGCTAATTTTTTTTTTTAATTTAGTGTAGAGATGAGGTCTTGCTATGTTGCCCAAGCTGGTCTTGAACTTCTGGTGAACTCAGGCAATCCTCTCACCTCAGCTTCCCAAAGTGCTGGAATTGCAGGCATAAGCCATTGTGCCCAGCTTAAGATTTTGTCTTTTAAAAAAATCTTTTTTAAGTTTAAAAAATAATTTATTAATACAGCCAAACAGAAACTGAAAAGAACACAACACCTACACCAGAATCAAGGAGCACTCTAGACCAGGAGTGCAAAGATGGCTCAATCCCAGGATGTCTGTTTATATAGTTCACTATGTTAATAGCTCCCAGGAGAAAAGATGCATGAACATCTCCATGATACTGAACATGCATTTGATGCATCCCACAGCTGTTCAGAAATGAAACCATAAGACTCTACAATATGTAAATTTGTTTTATAATTTTAGAGTGGGGAAAGTTTCTCTAAGCAAAACATGAATTCCACATTAGAAAATTTAAATAACAAACTTGGCTTTGTAAATTTTAAGATAATATGAATAGCAAAAAAAAAAAAAAAAAAAAAAAACCTTATATATCAAGTCTAAAGACAGATTTCTTTTTTTTTTTTTTTTGAGTTGGAGTTTCACTCTGTCACCCAGACTGGAGTGTAGTGGCACGCTCCCAGCCACCGCAGCCTCAATCTGCTGGGTTCTGGCAATCCTTTCGCCTCAGCCTTCCAATTAGCTGGAACTACAGGCGCACGCTACCATGCCTGGCTAATTTTTTTTTTAATTGTAGAGATGAGGTCTTGCCAAGTTGCCCGGGCAGGTCTCGAACCCGCGGGCTCAGGCAATCCACTCACCTCGGTCTCCCAAAGTGCTGGAATTACAGGCTGAGCCACCAAGCCTGGCCTAAAGACAGATTTTTATAGTTGTATAATAGATGTCATGATCTGGAGCTACATGTGGTAATTTAATACATTCATATAATTTGTAAAGACTAAATCAGTGTACTGGGGGTAGCCATCACCTTAAATAGTTGTCTTTTCTTTATGCTTTGAATTATTCTCTTCCAGCTCTTTTGAAACATAAAATAGCTTCTTGTAAACTATAGTCACACTAGTGATCTAACATTGTCTTATTTCTTCTATCAAATCGTACATTTATACCCATTAATCAACTTCTCATTATCTTCTTCTCCTCCCTGCCCTTCCAAGCATCTGGTAAATACCAATCTCTCTGTCTTCACAATACCCAATTTTTTAGCTTCCACCTATGAATGAGAACATTCGATGTTTGTCCTTAAGGCAGATTTTTTTTTAAGTCAGGGAAATATATGCCATTTAAGTGACAGATAAAAGGCATTTATTCTATTGAATTATGTAATATATAGCAAGTAGTGATGATTTTTTTTTCAGTGAGAAAAAAGCCCCAAACTCTAGTTTGCCAAAATTAAAATAGCAAAGGACATAAATAGGGAACTCCCAGAAACAAACCACAGAAAAGATTTTAAAAAGAGGAATGCAAAAGGCATTTACTAAGGAAAAGTATATCTCGCCTTCTTCGGAATTGAATATATGCCTGTGTCATTTTCGCTGAGTTTGCCAACAACTGGAAAAACTGGCAACACAGCATGAAGGTTTGTGAGGAAAGACACTCCATACACCACTGGGGTAAATTGGCTCAACGAATATACATGGTTTGGCAATGGCTTGTGACACGTCAATGGCATTAACCCATTTACCCATAGGTCTCACTCCTAAAAATTTCTCATATGGTGCAAATATGCTCCTATGGATATACAAAGATGTATTTACAAAGATAATCATCGCAGCAAAGCCTAGAAAAGAACCTAAATACCCCCCCCCCAAGAAACATGGAGACCCTTACATTCTCCTCAAAATACCAGATCAATCTTTTTTTTTAATTTTCAAGTCAGGGTCTCACTCTGTTGTCCAGGCTAGAGTGCAGTGGCACGATCATGGCTCACCATAGCTTTGACATCCTGAGCTCAGGTGATCCTCCTGCCTCAGCCGCCTGGGTATCTGGGACTGCCTGCATGCACCACCAGGCCCAGCTAATTTTTTATTCGTGTGTGTGTGTGTGTGTGTGTGTGTGTGTGTGTGTGTAGACAGAATGTCTCTATGTTGCCCAGGCTGACTTCTGGAATCAAGCGATCCTCCTGCCTCAGCCTCTCAAAGTGCTGAAATTACAGGTATGAGCCACCGTGCCCAGCATGGATCAATTTAAATATTTTAAATTTCTCTAGTTCAGTCTCTGTCTTTTCTTTCTTCTCTGACAGCACTCACATATGATCTGCATCAACAAGCTATTATCGTAACACACAATATTCTCTTATATATTTTCATGGGTTGTAGTTTTCCTTTTTTGGAACTTCAGGGCTACAAAGGCAGGGTGTGAAATTGGCATAAGAAAATGGACACCTTATATCTACATGATTTAATATCTGTCCTGCTTTCTGAGGGGGTATATTTCAACACGTCCACAGAGCTATCTTATTCTTAATAATTCTATTTCTGGGGTACAACGTACACTATTCAGGTCATAGATACACCAAAAGCCCAAACTTCACTGTCGTGCAATACAGCCATGCAAAAAATTGCACCTTACCCCTTACATTTATACAAATAAGAAGATATTTCCATTTCTAATCTTTATTTAAATCCATCAGGTTTTTGGTTTGATTTAAAATTTTTTATTGTGGTAAAATCTACATAACATAGAATTTATCATTTTAACCATTTTAGAGTGAATACAAGCCGCGTGCAGTGGCTCATACCTGTCATCTAAGCACTTTGGGAGGGCAAGGCAAGAGGATTGCCTGAGCCCAGGGGTTCGAGACCAGCCTAGGCAACATGGGGAGGTCTCATCTCTACAATAAGTCAAAAAAATAAAATTAACTGGGCATGGTGGCACACGCCGGTAGTCCCAGCTACTCGGGAGGCTGAGGTGGAAGGATCACCTGAGCCCAGGTTGTCGAGGTTGCAGTAGCCGTGACTGTGCAAACTACACTCCAGCCTAGGCGACAGAGTGAGACTCTGACTCAATAAATAAATATGTAAATGTTTTAAAGTGAATACAATTCAAATATTTAGTATATTTATAGTGTTGTGCAACTATTACCATTGTACTTAGTGCCAAAATTTTTTCATCACCCCAAACAGAAACCCCATCCTCATCAGCAGTCACTCTCCATTTCCCCTTGCCCCTGCTCCTAGCAACCAATAATCCACTTTTTGTTGTTATGAATTTGCCTATTCTGGGTATTTCTTATCAATAGAAGCATACACTATGCAACCTTCAGTGACTAGTTACTTTTTATTTCGCATGACGTTTTCAAGATTCACCCATGTTGTAACCTGTATCAGAGTTTTGGTTTTTGTTTTGGGGGGGTTGAGTTGGGGGTCTCACTCTGCTGCCCAGGCTGGAGTGCAGTGGCATGATCACAGCTTACCGCAGCCTCAAGCTCCTGAGCTCAGGCGATCCTTCTGCGTCAGTCTCCCAAGTAGCTGGGACTACAGGCAACCATTGCCATGCCCAGCTAATTTGTGTAGTATGTGTGTGTGTGTGTGTGTGTGTGTGTGTGTGTGTGTGTAGAAACAAGGTCTCACTATACTGCCCAGGCTGGTCTCAAACTCCTGGGCTCAAGTGATCCTCCCACCTTGTCCTCCGTAAGTGCTGAGACTACAAATGTAAGTCACCACACCACACCCTTCATACCTTTTTATGGCTGAATGATATGCTCTCATCCTCTGGATTTTGAAAGATCAGACCCACTCCACACTCCCATCTTGGCCCACACCTTTTGAACACTACAATGTGCTAGAAATGCAAGCCACAGGAATTTCTGGATGATAAGTTTCCTCTGGTTTCTGAAGCTGCCAGGGCCATGAGCAGATCAAGACTTCGTCTTAAAAAGTTTCAAAAAGTGTAGACATCAGCTGGACTCAAGGAATACAAAGCTTGTAGAAGATGAAAAAGCTTCCCTCTCAAACTATTTGTACCTGAATCAAGCAAAATGTATAAAGGAAGTGCCAGCAACATCTCTGGAGATATTACCACAGTAGTATTTGCTTTTCTCTTCATATTTTCCCCCCTCCCAGTGTACTTTTCAGAAAGATGAAAATGGAATCATGTAAAATATTTGGATGGGTGCAGTGACTCACGTTTATAATTCCAGCACTTTGGGAGGCCAAGGAAGGAGGCTCAACTGAGCCTAGGAGTTTGAGAACAGCCTGGGCAACATAGCAAGATCCTGTCTCTAAAATATATATACATATACTTATATATGTATGTAAATAAGTGTGTATATAAATTCATACATATATTTTATGTATGTATATGAATAAATGTGTTATGTAAATAAGTATATATGTAGATACATATATACTGATTAATATTTCATGTTTACATGTTTATATTTGATGTATAGATACACGTATATTTATTTATATACATATATAAAATATACATATATAAAAATATGAATGTACTTAATTTCTCAAAAGCGTCTCTTTTCATGGTTACAAATGTACAAGACCCTTCCCTGCTGGTTGAGAGAGACGGTTACATGAATCTAGGTAGAAAAATGATTATGCATAATGGCAGAAAGTAAAATAAATAAATACCAGAAAAATATTCAGTGGAGCACCATGACCTTTCAAGAAAAAAAGCAGGTCGGGCTCGGTGGCTCTGCCTATAATCCCAGCACTTTGGAAGGCCGAGGCGAATGGATTGCCTGAGCCCGCGGGTTAGAGACCATCCCAAGCAATTTGGCGAGACTTTGTCTCTACAATAAATAAAAAAAAAATTAGCCGGGAATGGTAGTGCACGCCTGTAGTTCCAGCTACCTGGAAGGCTGAGGTAGAAGGATCGCCAGAGCCTGGCAGGTCGACACTGGGGTGGCCGTGAGTGTGCCACTGCACTCCAACCTGGGCAATAGAGTGAGACTCCAACTCAAAAAAAAAAAAAGAAAGAAAAGAGCAAGCTAAATCTATTTGTCCTGAGATAAGAACCTTTTTATACACATTACTAGACAAAATAAAGGAAAGAAGAATCATGTTAAACAAACACTGTTATTTGCATTTTGACATAGGTCAACAACACACTAACAAATACACGTTCACAGATATTTCTAGAATCATGAAATAACTCTCAAAAATGCATCAAAAAACTGGGAATCCTCTTTCTGTCTGTTTGAATTGTTTTAGCCATACATATTAATTCCCTTTTTAAAAAGCAATATGAGATAGCTACAGTTTTGTTTTGTGTGTGTGTGTGTTTTCAGAATAGCATCACCATGGCTACAAAGTGACATAAAATAAAATTCAAGGAGAGCTGGGCACTGCAGCACATGCCTGAAGTCTCAGCTCCTCTGAAGGCTTAAGCAGGAGAATCACTTGAGCTCAGAAGTTCAAGGCTGCAGTGAGCTATGATTTTAACACTGTATGGCAGCCTGAACAACACAGCAAGACCTCATTTCTTTTATTCTTTTTTTATTTTTTTGAGTCAGGGTCTCACTCTGTCACCCAGGCTGGACGGCAGTGGTACCATCACGGCTCACTACAAACAGCCTCAACCTCCTGGGCTCTGGTGATCCTTCCACCTCAGCCTCCAGAGC
>CAUYQG010282152.1:0-11299 GCA_963574415.1 Tarsius wallacei | reverse complement strand
TTTTTGTCTTTCTTAATCAGCTTCCATGTCCTAGGGCAGTCAGGAGGAGACTACTGGGCAGGGCCAGTTATAATCACTCTTTTCCTTTCCTGTAGCTCAGAAAGCATAGGCTGCATCCCTGCTGCCCTAGGTGCCTGCTGGCCTGGCTTTGTTAGGCAGATCTTTCTTCTGTACACCTCTCCCAATGGTCTCTTTGTGTTTTGCTGGGTGATAATCAAGCAATCAGATAAACTCAGGCTAAAGAGTATGATCATAGCTGAAAATGTTAATAAGAATGAGCAAAGGTCCTTCTTTCTTTCTGAGAACAATATTTTATTTTATTTTTTAAATTGACACATTGTAATTGCACATATTTATGAGGTATGATTTGATGTTTCAATACATATATATGTTGTAGAACGATCAAATCAAGGTAGTTAGCATATCCATCACTTTATCCATACATTTATCAGTTCTTTGTGGTGAGAACACTAAAAAAACCTCTCTTCTGGTGATTTTTTTTTGAGTTGGAGTCTCACTCTGTCACCCAGGTTGAGTGCAGTGGCATGCTCATGGCCACCCTAGCCTTGACCCACTGGGCTCAAGTGATCCTTCCACCTCAGCCTTCCAACTGGCTCTAACCACAGGCGCATGCCACCAAGCCTGGCTAATTTTTTTCATTTATTTTAGAGATGAGGTCTCACCAGGCTGCCCAGGCTAGTCTCAAATCTATGGGCTCAGGCAATCCTCTTGCCTCTGCCTCCCAAAGTGCTGGGATTACAGGCGTGAGCCATCACGTCCAGCCTCTAATAGGGAATTTAAAAATATACAGTCTTATTGTTACCCATAGTCACCCTATCGTGCAATGGAATACCGGTACTTTTTCTCCTATCTAATTGTAGCCTTGTACCAGCTGATGCACCTCTTCCCATCCCGTTTCTGGGCTTTGTACTCTACTTTATTGGTCTCCATGTCTGTTTTTCTGCCCATACTATGCAGTTGTTGTTACTATAGCTTTATAGTATATCTTGAAGTCTGTTAGTATGATGCCTCTAGTTGTGTTCTTTTTGCTCAAGATTGCTTTGGCTACGTAAGTCTTTGTGGTTCCACATGAATTTTAGCTTTTTTTTATTTCTATGAAAAATGTTATTGTTATTTTGATAGGGATTGCATTAAATAAGTAGATCGTTTTGACTAGTATGGCCATTTTAAAACTACTAATTCTTCCAGTTAGTGAACACAGGTTATCTTTTCATTTATTTGTGTCCTCTTCAATTTCTTTCATCAATGTTTTATTGTTTTCAATGTAGAGATCTTTTACCTCCTTGGTTAAATTTAGTCCTAGGTATCTTACTTTCTTAAAATAACAATTGTAAATAGAATTTTTTTCTTTATTTCTTTTTCATTTTGCAATTTGGATGAAAATAATTTAATTTATTCTTCATAATTTTCATTTTGTTTTTAAAAAGTAAAATAAGAGAGAATGCTTTAGCTTGCTTTCTGCATGCTTTCCAATATGAAGATCACATTTATAGTCAAAATTTCTGAAATATGATGTCTACTTATTTTTAGGGCCCCAATGACCTTGGAATGTTCTGTGCCTGGGCTGTACCAGGAGATGCTTAGCATTTTAGTATTTTAAACTGATTATTTATTTATTTTTGAGTAGGAGTTTCACCTTGTTGCCCACACTGGAGTGCAGCTCACCACAGCCTTGAACTCCTAGGCTCAAACAATCCTTCCGCCTCAGCCTCCTGAATAGCTGGGTCCACAGATGTGTGCCACCATGCCCAGCCAATTTTTAAAATTTTTGTAGAGTTGAGTTCTTGTTTTGTTGCCCAGGTTGCTCTTGAACACCTGGGCCCAAGTAATTCTCCCACCTTGGTCTCCCAAAGTGCTGGGATTACAGGTGTGTGCCACTGCATGACTTTGCATTTAAATGAGAAAAAAATTCATGTCATACAAAATTCAGGGTACAGATAGGTATATAATGTAAACCCTCCCTGATTTCCAATTCTCCTCCATGGAAACACCTAGTGTTAATGTTCTTGAATACCCTTCCAGAAATATTCTTTATATATACAAGCAAGTTGGTAATGTTTTCGTATTTTAAATTCCTTTTCAAATGTACAAAATTAATACCTTTTAAAACCAAGGACAGAAAAACAACACAAAGATTGAAGAAGAATTTTTTATAACTGTATTGGAAACCTGTCTGTCTCATGTCTAATCCCAGTCATCTCTGTGGTGACCAGCTCTTGGTAGGCCTCAACCAGTCTCACTCTGATATATCCCATCAGTGCCTCACCCCAGGCTTGAGGACCTCCTGCTTTCTCTCTGGGATTTCTCTGACACCTGAAGGTGGAACATCTTGGGAAACCCTGTTGGTTCCACCAGTGTTCACAAGGAAAATGAAACACTTGGAAGCAACTTTGTTTAGTGGGGACAAGAGCCAATAAATAACGACTTCCCTCACTATTCTCCCAGTAAGGGTCTGAGATGCGTTTCATAGAGCTACTCAGGTATTTCTGAGGAAACAGCAGTCCATAGTGTCAGCTGGCTACAAACTTGTCTTGGGAGAGGCTTGCCCTCCTATGTTTAGCTGCCCTCTCTTGCATTCTGCAACCTGGGGTCACTTCCCAAATATACTCCTTGCGCTGAAGGCTTTTTTCTCAGATTCTGCCTTCAGAAGGACCCAGACTAAGACAATAAATCAAAAACTCTTTATGAAGTGACTTTATTTATTTATTTAGAGACAGGGTCTTGCTATGTTGTCCAGGCTGGTCTTGAACTTCTTTATTTATTTGTTTGTTTGTTCATTTAGAGATGAGATTTCACTATACTGTCCAGGCTGGTCTGGAACTCCTAGGCTTAAGTAATCCTCCTGCCTAAGCCTCCCAA
This sequence comes from Tarsius wallacei, assembly GCA_963574415.1. Lineage (NCBI taxonomy): Eukaryota > Metazoa > Chordata > Mammalia > Primates > Tarsiidae > Tarsius > Tarsius wallacei. The sequence continues at coordinate 8,419 of CAUYQG010282152.1, read as the reverse complement.
AGTCCTGAGATTGCAAGCATGAGCCACCACACCCAGCTATGCCATGACTTTTTATGATGCCTTGTAAACAGAAGCCGGTGCTATCCTAGTGTGAGTAAGAAGCATGGCATGAAGAGCCTGGGATTTTTTCTTCAATCACAGAGCTCCATGCTAGTTCATTTGCAAGCATACTGGCCACAAGTTATCTCAGATGAATGCCAAACAATTTTTGAGTAGGTAAGATATGTACATGGTACACAGTTTAGATGTATATAAGTAAATTTAGTGAAAAACAGATGGTCTTTCCATCCTTTCTTCCAGCCCCCAGTTTCTCTCACCAGAGGCAACAACTGCCTTTCGTTTCTTGTGTATCCTATCAGATGTGTACTCTATGCACACGAAAACATACACATTCACTGAACAACTATTTATATATTTGAATGAATATATTGCCCAATGTGAATACATGTTATTTTCTTTGTATGGAAATGGTTGCATATGCAAACTCTATTCTGCACCTTGCATTTTTGTTCAAAAATATTACCTGAGCAATTTTGATTACTAACAGATGGTAGGCAAGGTTCTGTGATCATTGATAATGATATCAGCCTAAAATAATTAGGTTCCCTTAAGGAACCTATATCTTTCTGGTCAATTATCTTATTGATGAACCTGAGATAGGGAGGGGAATGCAGAGGAACCAGGGAATAATTTAGGGAAATTAGGTCTCAGGTAAGAACTGGATCCCAATTTCCTTTAGCTAGGTGCGTGACCTAGGACTCTCAGATCATTGAGTTTTGCTCAGTCCCTTCTCCATGATTCACCATAGATGGTCTGAACCCTGAACTCTGGAAACCCAACTTTTCCCATCTACCCACTCAGAGAGTATTAGGTATGGGCCGTCTCTCTCTTTTCTCTTACTCTCTTTCACTGGTGCTGTCACTCCTTAATATAAAGACATTTATAAATCAAAAGCTGACCTTTTAGATCTGTCCATAAATAAAGTCCTTAGAATTTTAATGCATTGAATTAGTAAAGTGAATCCAAGTAGTTCTCTGATTCTGAGAGATCATTTGACTCCCCCAAATAAGGCAATCCCCTAACGTGTATTCTGCTGAATTAGTGGCAAAATTCAAGACTTGTACTTAGGTTCTACTAAATGGCAGGAAAGGAAAAGGTATTATTAAGAGAGGTGATTTTTTTTTTAGAAATGGGACAAAATAAATATATAAATCCTTTAAAAAATTTTTGGTATAAATCATGTCCTACCAGTCTTTAAGTAATGGTGGTTTCCATGATAATACTACTGCCTCAGCTTCATCCTTTTTTTATTTTTAATTTTAAAGATGTGGAGTACAATTCAGGGTTAGGTATACAAACGTTCATTATGCAGGTACCCTTGTTGATGAGGTGTGCCCCCTTCCCTTGGCAGTTTCCCACTACTACTAATTCCTTTCTTATAGTATTATGATAATTGTTCAAGGTCGACTTATGAATGAGAACATGTGATACTCAGTTCTTTGTTTCTGTGATAGATTACTCAGTATTATAGCTTCTAAGTACATCCAAGTTGCTGAGAAGTTCATAATTTTGTCCTTCCTTATGGCTGCATAATATTCCATCCTGTATATGTACCACTTTTTTTTAATCCAGTCCTCTCTTGATGGGCAGCATGGTTGGTTCCATGTTTTTGCTTTTGTGAATAGTGCTGCAATAAACATACGTGTGCAGGTATCTTTTTCATAGAGTGATTTAAGTTCTTCCTGATATATTCCCAGTAGGGGTATTCAGCTTGATCTCTAAAATTCACTATGCCCCTTTAGCCTCATGTTTAGAAATGACCTCTTATAACAGAGTGAGCTAAAAAAAGGGATGTAACATTTTATTACTACTGTTATACAAAATAACTAACATTTGTATAGTATTTGACAGCTTATAAAATGAATATGAATGATCTCACTTAATTGCTATAACAACCTTGTATGGCATGGCAGATTGCTTTTTTTTTTTGGTGAGTTGGGGTCTCACTCAGTTGCCAGGCTGGCATGCAGTGGTATGGATCATGGCTCACCACAGCCTTAAACTCCTTGGCGCAGGTGATCCTTCTGCCTCAGTCTTCTGAGTAGCTGGGACTAGAGGTGTACACCACCATGTATGACTAAATTTTTAAACTTTTTTGTAGAGGTGTAGGGTCTTATTATGTTGTCTAGACTGTTCTTGAACTTTTAGACTCAAGTGATCCTCCTGTCTAAGCCTCCCCAAATGCTAGGGGATTATAGGTGTGAGCCATCGAACCTGGCCGGTTGCATTTTTCAAAGATGGAAACTATATATCTCATCTCTGAAACTCTTCTTTTAACTCACATGTTGACATTTATCCATGGAAAGGTAGACCTTTGTAACTGCCTCTCTCTATAGAATAGAAAGTGACACTGTTTGACTTCCAAGGCTGTATCATAAAAGGCAGCACAGCTCTCTCTTGGCTCTCTCACAGGCCTCTCTCCTTGAGAGGCATTTAGTAGGAATCTGGTAACTCTGAAGCTGCCATGCTGGAGAGATCACATGGAAAGAGCATACAGAGACACAGGGAGATGTCTGAGAAATCCTAGTGCTTCTAGCTTCTGCAGCTTCCAATCTTCCCAGTGTGAAGAAGCCTTTGGGATGACACAGGAACAGCCATTCTTGACTGTCACCTTGGGAACAATCCTGAGTTAGAACTGTCCAGTTGAGCTGCTCCCAAATTTTTGATAATTTAAACATTGTTGCTGTTTTAAACCACTAAATTTTGGAATGATGGTTACATAGCAAAAGTGTCTATACCATTATTATTCCCACTTAACTGTTACTGACATTGAGATTCGGAGCCTGCTTGAAATTCTCCTCAAGTGGCAAAGTGGGGTCGTGCACTCATGTCTCTGGCTTTAACACTCTTTTTCCTCTAGCTCCCATGTGACTGCTGTTTTTTTCTGCTGTAGTGTTGAGATACAGTCACACACACAATGTATATCTCCTTCCTTGATTTTTGAGGATACAGGTGAATAAGTTTGGAGTGACAATGTCTTTCCTTCTAGATTCCTAGAATTCTTGTTTACCCTACACCTCTACCTGCACCATAGTTTGTGTCCACCATTGCTTGATTGATTCTAAGAAAACTCATCTCTCAGGGTTTGCGTCTTGCAATATTATCTTTGGCTCATCCATGTCTCTGCCCTTAATCAAGCTTCAGAAGCCATGTAGTGGCACTATTTTAAGGCTGTCATGGGGGAAGAATCTTCTTGAAAGGAAGAGGAATGTTTTGTTGTATTATGTGGGTCGCTCATTTAAACCCATAGTAGCCTGGCACCTGTGTCCTAGTGAAACAATTCAGTGAGCTTGTGCGTAGGCAGAGGGCCAGTCTAGCAGATGGTCATGAGAGGAGGGGCCATGCACCGTATGATCATCAAGTGTGCTTGCCCAGGCCAGGAGTTCCTGCCAGAAAGGTCCAAATGCCTGCCCTTAGAATTGAACTTTTATTTTTTTTCATAAGGATGCCTAAAATAGAAAACAAATAAAATGCTGGGAAAGAATGAAGCAACAACAAATTTTTCACTTGAGCTGGGAACAGGAAAGAGAAATGAGCCATGGTACAGGAGATCTTTTGGGAGTTGACGTGCTTGGTCATAAGGCGCTTACTGTGGAGCTGTTTTCCTGGGTTGACAACAGCTTGCTGTGAAACAAGAGAGTGTTCACTGAGTATGCGTAGAAGTTGTAACCTGGGCCCATAGCTTGACCAATTATGATGTTTCTGGAAGACCTGAGGCAAAAGGAGGTCAGTGTCAAGGGCTCACCTGTCTGGAAGCAGAAACTGCGACAGAAGAGGAGGCAGTTAGGCTGGGAGGCTCGCTGAGACCCTGGTGGTAAACACTCCATGGCCAGAAAGCCCTAGAAGAAGCCTCTGGATTCAGATGTGCCAAATCATCTTTTCTCCAGAAAGACTGACCCCGTGTGACATTTTTGGATGTCATGCACCTTTGATATTGTAGACACTATTAACGGATTTTTCTTTTTTAAGTGTTTGGCTCCATTTAACCGTCAGTATCCATTCATTTATTGATTCCTCTTTTAGCAATTATTTATTTATTTATTTTAAAGATGTGGGGGGGTACAATTCAGGGTTAGGTATACGAATGTCGATTATGTTGATGAGGTGTGCCCCTCCCTCCCCTAGCAGTTTCCCTCAACTGCCAAACCCATCCCGCCCCCCCCCCCCCGGCAGTTTCCCACTACTGTCAATCCCTTTCTTACAGTATTATGATAATTGTTCAAGGTCTGCTTATGAGTGAGAACACATGGTACTCTGTCCTTTGTTTCTGTGATAGATCACTTAGTATGATCTATTTATTTGTTTTCTCTCATATTCTAAGATAATGTGCTTCATGGTGGTAGAGATATATAGACGACTTAAATCCAATCTCAGAATTCAAAGTTTTTTTTCCATTTAGTAAGAAAGTAAAATCATATCAAGGCATGTATGAAACAGGATGTGAAAGTGCTATAAGAAAGTTAGAACAAAATGTTATGAGGAGTAAGACGAGCATTCGATCAGTGGCTTCCGCCATGCTTGTGGGAATAGGCAGCATTTAAAATAGATGGTGACTGTTATTGTGATTTTTCCTCGTAAAGTACACGTGCATTGGATACATTTGGAAAATACAGACCAGCAAATAGAATGAAAGAAACATTTCCTTTAAGTTCCCATCACCCATACACAGACACTCCACCTGTTTTGATGTCAGGAGTTGTCCACATGAGAAGCAGCTGAATCACAAATTGATAATTAGGGTGTCTGTGCTTCTGACATTTGATTTGGGCTCACAGCTGAAGCCACAGTTTGTTTCTGTCCTTGGCATCCTAAGACACTGGATGTGTCTTTCCTGATGTTCTTGATGGATGACATACAAAACTCTATACCTTTGTTAGCTGTTGCAGAGAAAAACCTAGGTCTCTCAAGGCAAATTTCATGTGTAAGGTAGAGTTTTAAGTAAGTCTGTCCCAAAATGTCCTCCAAAATTTGGTAAAAACCCATCTAGCTCTTTCTGTGTGCCAAAGTAATAGACAGAAACATCATTTTATTAAAATGATAAGACACTAAACTGAATAATGCTTAACACATATTAAATAAATACTTAATAAATATTAAATCCTTCCTCGATCACCATAAAAGTCCCTTTCTTCTGATCACACCTCTCTGTGTATTTTGTCTCCTGCTTACAGATGTGCTGATTTTCCTGGTTGGTTGCAGAAAAGTAAAGACATTTGTCTCAATTCTGGCTGCAGTATTTTATAAAGGCTGAAAATGTCTCATTCATCTGACTGCAAAATTGTTTTTCATTTCAGGTGGAAAGACAAATTAAAATTTAAGGTAATAAGATTTGTTTTACTTTACACAAATTTTTAAAAAGTCTTTAATTTTAAAAACCACACACCAGTCTTCTTCTACCTCTTCTTCTTCCCTTTCATAAAAAATTCAGCACAGCAAGGTAGGCATCGTAAGAGTGGGGCAGAGGCAGCCCAGCATGGAAGTTAGAGCCCAAACAGGATGGGAAGAGCATGCCCTCAAAGTATGTGCTGTCAGAGCCAGATCCAAGTCCTCAGCATACCAATTAACTTTCAAGAGTTTAATGGAGGTAGTAGGGCCTTGAACTATGTGTGGGGCAATATTTTATCCCCTTTCTGTGAGTTCCTGCGTATTTGCATGTCACGTATCCAGTGAATGTTCTCAGAAGACAATACCATCAATGTCATGCCATATTCGTGTTACGGAGAAACACGTTGGCTGCAGTTCAATAAATACTTAATAAATATTCAATCCTTCCCGTGTCATCACAAAAGTCCCTCTCTTCTGATCACACCTCTCATGTGCAATGGCAAAGTCATTGCGGCACCCCAAGGATAGCCTAGGAGAGGTGTACTGTATCCCTTTGGAGGTGAAGGAAACTGTGGCTATGAGGCTGTTGAAATAGACACTGAACAGAACTTATTAGCCAAATCTATGACTGTAAAGTCTCTTTTATTCACTTATTGAAGGGAGTCAGTAATTCTGATAATATTGGGTGTAAGGACCTTAATGGGTGAGGCCACAGCAAGAAGGCTGTGATAAAGTCACCATGAGATGCATTCATTCTTTCCAGCTTTGAGAATTGGCCAAATTGGGTTGTTATACTATTGAGAAATGGACAAATAGTGGGGATAGTCACCCCTTCTCTAAATAGGTCTTAAATAATGGGTTTCAATCCTTGAAGTTTCTGTTTTAATTTACATTGAGCCTTAGAAACTATTTCAACTGGGGGAGGAGGAGAGAGGTCCTTAGGCTCTCTTTTTGTCAAACACTTTGCAAGTGCAGAGACTTAACTTTAAATTATTACTCATTGAGTCAGAGTGTCTGCGCATTTTATAGCAATAGGGCATTTTATAGCAATAGGGACTATGTGAAATTAAGGTTAAGGAGGGACATACCTGCTTGTCTTCTATTTTATGTCCAGTGACTATCCTAAGATTACAGGAGGTATCTTGCCTAAAATCATTGGATCCCCAAGTAAAACTGCAAATACTGTGAGCTCCGTATTAATTAAGGCCAAGAAGTTTTGTCACTTGGTGCATTTTACCAGATTGTTTAAAGACCCTGGATTTAAGTTGGATTTGAATTAACTCTGTGACTGTGTGACAGGGGTGTTTTTCTTGCAATCATAAAAATCAGGATCTTTTTGGCAATAGAGGTATAGGTGGCAGCTGCAGAAAATGTATTTTGTAGGGTCCCAGTGAGCCAGCCACTTTTAGGAGTGTGATCTCAGCATGCCACATGGGGCCTGCACCTTCTCCACAGTGCAATGACTCCATGGGCTCATATATTGCACAGGTAATCAGTCTCTTCCTGGATTTCTCTATAGAGCAGGAGACAATGCCTGACTGGGACACACAACCCAAAGTCACAAGATAAGAGTTGTTCCCCACAGTCTAATGTCAGTTGTGCCTTATGCTGGAATCAAGTCACATTATTCAAACAGAGATGCACAGATAAGTGAGGCCAAGACACATCACCCAATATAACTCTAATGAGGGCCCTAGTCCCATGCTTCTGTCCCTAACTGCCAATTATAGAAATTTCTGATTTGTGTTGGTTAAATCTGTAACAGAGGTTCTATAGGATTCAGCAAATGCAGGACAAAGCAGCACAGCCAGTAAATAAGCCAAAGCAAGAGCAGAAAGGCCCCTTTATGGTGGTGGTCATCACCCAGACACACTCTAACAGCACTGATTGATATGGTCATGCCACAGAGGTCATGCCCTCCTCTGCCTTCCCTTCACCAAACTTGTTTTGGATATCAAGACTGATGACACCACACATGCATCAAGAGGGAATGGAAAGACTTATTGTTCACACAATGAGCCTTTCTGGGATGTTAGAGCAGGCTCCCAAGCTGGTCCAAACATGGCTTGAGAGAGCGGGGAAAGGAGACTGGTTTGGGTTTTATTGTGTATAGAAGGCAGGGCTGAGGTGGAGGTTTCCACATGTCCACATGTTTGAGTGTCTTGGAATCACCAAAAGAGGAAGCACTAGGGCTTTCTTTTTAGCTTGCCCAGATGTGGAGTGGAAGGGGATGAGGGAGTCCCCAGGGCTTGAAAACTGTCAGTAGACAAACATCAGATATTATTGTAGATACAACCACAATTATACAAAGAGAAAAAGATTTATAAGGGAATGGTATGTATTACCCTTGACAAGAAATTTTGAAAGATTAGAGAAAAATGAATTATTTCCTAAGAGAACACTAATATTTATTCCCCCTCCCCAATCGAAATTTGTGATGGACCAATCACTAGGGAAGAAATCAGAAAAGTAAAGGTCTATCGTTAAAAAGACATCAAGCCCAAATGATTTTACTGTTAAACACTAGTTAACTTCTTTTTTCTGTTTTTTTTGGAGTGTGGGGTGGAGTGGGGGGTTGACACTTAGAATTCATTGTTGATTGTTATTTTAATTTATTGATTTAAAAAATTTTAGATTCAGGGATACATGTGTAGGCTTGTTACATGGGTATATTGAATGATGGTGAAGTTTGGGTTTCTACTGAACCCAACACCCAAATAGTGACATGGTATGCAATAGATAGTTTTTCAATCCTTGTTCTCCTTCTTTCCTCCCTCCTTCAGGAGATGTTGTTCTCATCTTTATGCTTATAAGTGAGAACATATGGTATTTGGTTTTCTGTTTCTGTGTTAATTTGCTTAGTATAGTGACTTTCAGCTACATCAATGTTGGGGCAAAGGACATGATTTAATTCTTTTTTATAGCAGGATAGTATTCCATGGTGTATATGTACCACATTTTCTTTATCTAGTCAATAGTTGGAAGGCACTTAGGTTTGTTCCATGATTTTGCTATTGTGAATAGTGCTGCAATG
>CAUYQG010282147.1:0-20080 GCA_963574415.1 Tarsius wallacei | reverse complement strand
TGGAGTGCAGTGGCCGCTCCCGGCCACCGCAGCCTCGACCTGCTGGGCTCCGGCGATCCTTCCGCCTCAGCCTTCCAAGTAGCTGGAACTACAGGCACGCGCTACCACGCCTGGCTGATTTTTTGATTTATTGTAGAGATGAGGTCTTGCTTGCCCAGGCGGGTCTCGAACCCGCAGGCTCAGGCAATCCACTCACCTCAGTCTCCCAAAGGCGCGGGATTACAGGCTGAGCCGCCGAGCCCGGCTGTTTACCCATTTTTTAATGGGGTGAATTGCTTTTTGCTTACTGATTTGTTTGAGTTCTTTGTGAATACTAGATTTTAGTCCTTTGTTGGATATGTAGCTTGAGAATATATGTAGCTTGTGAATATATTTCCCATTCTATAGGTTGCCTATTTACTCTGTAGATTATTTCTTTTGTTGTGCAGAAGCATTATTGTTTAATTAAATCTATGTATGTATGTATGTATGTATGTATGTATGTATTTGGCTCTTGGGGTCTTAGCTATAAATTATTTGCCAAGGTCATTATTCAGAAGAGTTTTTTCTAGATTTTCTTCTAGAATTTTTATGATTTCAGGTCTGACATGTAAGTCTTTAATCCCTCTTGAGTTAATTTTTGTATATGGTGGGAGATAAAGATTAAGTTTCATTTTTCTGCACATAGATATTTAATTTTCCTAGCACCATTCGTTGAATAGGGTGTCCTTTCCCCAGTGTTTATTATTGTGTGGTTTGTCAAAGATCAGTTGGTTGTAAGTATTTGGGTTTATTTCTGAATTCTTATGGCTTTTCTATTGATCCATGTGTCTAATCTTCCATCACTACTATGCTGCTTTGGTTACTACAGCCTTATAGCATAAATTGAAGTCAAATGTGATGCCTTCAGCTTTGTTCTTTTTTCTTAGGTTTGCTTGGCTATTCTGGCTTATTTTTGTTCTATGTGAATTTTAAGATTGCTTTTTCTAATTCTGTAAAAAATGGAGTTGATAGTTTGATGACCATATTACACAAAGTAGTCTACAGATGCAATGCAATTCCTGTCACATAATCATTTTAAACTAGGGATACGTTGCTTTTAGAGATATGCTATTGCACACAAAATAGATCACATTATAGTATAAACATGATGTTTATATTCAGTGGGAATCTAAAAACATTTTGTGGCTCACTTTACTGTGATTTTTGCTTTACTGTGATGGTCTGTAATGGACTCATCAATATCTCTGAAGTATGCTTGTGTAGTTTTTGTATGTCAAAAAAAAAAAAGAAAGAAACTCAGCAAATGACCAAGATGGCCAACTGAGGAATCTGGCAAGAGAGTGGCTCTCTCACCAAAAATGCCAGAAAAAGTGAGTGAAGCTGACTTTTCAGAGGACTTTTTGGAAGTCCAAGCTGAAGATCATCAGAAAAGTATCTGGGACCACTGACAACAGGGAGGACCAAGTCCCAGTCGCTTTTGGAACTGGCTCAAGCACATAACCAAGAAAGGATCTCCTTCAAAGAAAAGGAGTGAGTTAACCAGAGTTTTCACACATCCTGCACAGACCTTGGTAGTTCTAACACAGGAGAGAAGCCCTCATCTCTACCCCAATCCCACATCTCCAGGCAAACATAGGAATCTATCCAAAATCTGGACACAGGCACCAATTGGGTCCTTATGGAGCCAGGGGACGTGGCTGTCTCTGAGGTCTGGTGACAGCTGCTGCCACCTCACCATAGAGGAAGCCCAAATGTCACATTCCGGAGCCATGGATTGCACTACCTGGGCAATTTTCCCTCTCTCCCTCTCCAATCCGCAACCAGAGAGTTGCTCCCACTCAGAGACATCCCTCTCATTGCACCTGCACCCACCCCAAACTCAACTGGGAGCTGCAGTTGTGATTTGCTTTGGAGGAGGCCATTAGACTATGGGAGAAAAAAGATAGCCTTCCCACAGCTCCTGACATCACTGCCTTTGCCCTCCCACAGAGCAGGGAGGGAACTGGTAAGAGAACAATACAAACCCTCATCACAATATACCAACTTTAACAAATGAAAAATAATGAAACAATAAACAAAATAAAAGAGAAGAGTCTGCCTTCACAGATGAGCAGGAACCAGAGCGAAAACAGCAGCAATACCAAAAGCCAAAATGACTCAAAACCCAAAGAATCCCAACAGCTCCTGAGCAATGGATCCTAATCAGAATGAACTCTCTGTGATGACAGACAGGGAAATCAAAACATGAATGGCAAAGAGACTAAATGAGATCCAAGAGAAAGTGGATACTCAAATCAAACAGTCCACAAAAACAGTATAGGAAGTGAAAGCTGACTTGGTTATCCTAAAAAACAACCAAACAGAACCTCTTTAAATGAATAATTTGTTCCAGGAATTTCAAAACAAATCACAAGCCTTAGTAACTGACTTGATCAGGCAGAGGAAAGAATTTCAGAGCTTGTGGATTGATTCACTGAATTAGCCCAATCTGACAAAAACAAGGAGAAAACTATTAGGAAAAAGACCAAAGTTATGGCTAGTCAGCATATCTGAGAGAGAAGGGGAAAATAAGAACAAGCTGGAACAAAACTTCTAAGATATTGTCTAAGAAAACTTTTTCTATCTTGCCAGAGAGGTTTTGTATCTTGCTAATACAAAAAATTCAGAGAATTCCTATAAGGTGCTATATGAGATGACCATCCCCAAGAAGCATAAATCATCAGAATTTTCAAAGTCAGTATGAAGAAAAAAATATTAAAATCAGCTAGAGAGAAGAGACAGACTACTTATCAAGGGAAACCATCAGATGTGGAGCAACCTCTCAGCAAAAACTTTACAAGCCAGAATGAATTGAGGCCCATTTTTAAAATTCTTAGGGAAAAGCAATGCCAGCCAAAAAATTTCTTACATAACAAAATTAAGCTTCATAAATGGAGGAAAATTAAAATTCTTCTCAATAAACAATCCCTAATGGAATATGCCTCCTCCAGAACAGCCCTTCAAGAGATCCTTAAGAGAATTCTTAACAGAAACAAAAGAACAATTCCACCCACTACAAATCTATATGTTCAAAAGCTAAACATATAGATTACAGACCATACACATGGACCCTAAAACTTAGAACACAAAGCAACTCCTTAACAGCAATATGCAAGAAAAACCGTCACATATCAGTAACTAACTTGAATGTTAACAAACTGAATGTACCACTCAATAGGCACAGAGTGAGAATTGGATCATTAAAAAAATGATATATCCTTCTGCTGCCTTCAGGAACCCCATTTCACTGAATATGATACCCATAGGATCAAGATAAAGGGATGGAGAAAGATCTTCTATGCAAACAGAAAACAAAAAGAGCAGGATCACTATTATTATTTCAGATAAAACAAACTTTAAACAAATACAATTTTAAAAGGTCAATGAAGGGCACTACATAATGATAAAGTACTCAGTAAAAGAGGTCACTAACATCCATTAAATAATAGTGGAGGACTTCAACACCTCATTAACTGCTTTAAACAGATCACCAAAGAAGAAAACTAACAAAGAAATCAGGGACTTAAACTCAGCACTTGACGAATAAGATCTAGTAAAAATCTACAAAACACTGTACCCAACAACCACAGAATATATTGTCCTCTTATCTGCACATGAAACGTACTTGAAGATTGACCACAAATTGACCATAAATCAAGCCTGAACAAATTCCCAAAAGTCAAAATTATCCCAAGCATCTTCTCAGATCACAAGCAAAATAAAAACAAATGTCAACACCAGCCAAAGCCTTTAAAAACACACAAATACATGAAAATTAAACAACATTCTCCTGAACAATTTTGGGAACTACAAAGAAATCAAGACAGAAATAAAAAGACAACTAGAAACAAATGAAAATAAAGACACAGCATACCAAAACTTTCAGGATGCCATTAAAGTGATACTGAGAGGGAAATTTATACCATTACATGCACACATCAAGAAAAGAGAGAAATCTCAAGTACACAGTCTAATATATTATGTAAGGAACCCAGAAAGACAAGACCAATCCAATTTCAAAAGTAGCAGAAGGAAAGAAATAACCAAAGTCAGAACAAAACTAAACAAAATTGAAACAAAACAAATAAAAAAATGAAGGATCAATGAGCTGAAAATCTCCTTTTTTGAAAGGATAAATAAGATCAACAAACCCCTGGTCAGATAAACCAAAAAAAAAAAAAAGATAGGGGAAGAAAATTTGAAGAAACACAACCAGAAATGAAAAAGATGAAATTGTAATCAACCCTAAAACAATACAAGAGATTATCATAGATTTTTATAAACATTTGTACATGTGTAATCTAGAAAATCTAGGGGAAATGAGTAAATTTCTGAAAACACACAACCTCTCAAGATTTAAACAAGAAGAAATTTAAATCCTAAACAGATGAATAATAAGCCAAGAAATTGATCCAGTAATAAGCAATCTTCTTACTAAGCTCTGGGCCGGATGATTTCTCAGCTGACTTCTACCACATGCACAAGTAAGAGCTGGTACAAATCCTACTGTAAGTATTCCAAGGAAATGTCAAGGAAGGATTCTTTGTTAGCTTATACTATGAAGACTATATCATCCTGATACTCCAAAATGGCAAACCCATTAAAGAAAGAACATTACAGGCCACTTTTACTGATGAACATAAATGAAAACAAACAAAACAAAACACTATAAAATTGCATCTAACACAGTACAAGGATCATCTAGAGTGACTAGCTGGGCTTTATTCCCAGGATATAAAAATGGCTCAACGTACACAAACCAATAAATGTAATCTGCTACATAAACAGGTGAAAACCAAGAACATGATTATCTCAATAGATGCAGCAAAAGTGTTTTGTAAAACCCAACATCCCTGCTTGATAAAAACCCTCAAACACCCAGTCATTGAAGGAACATTCGTCAAAACAATGAACCATCTATAACAAACCCGCAGCTAATATCATGCTTAATAGGTAGAAGACGGAAACATTCCTCCTAAGGAATAAGACAAGGATGTCAAATCTTATCACTCCTATTTAAAATAGCACTGGAGATCTTAGCCAGAGAAATCAGGAAAGAGAAAGAGATTAGAGGCATCCAAATAGAAAAAAGAGGAAGTTAAATTATTACTCTTCACAGATTATATAATTTTATACCTAGAAATCCCAAAAGATTCACCCCAAATATCCTAGAACTGATAAACGACTTCAGTAAATATCAGGATACAAAAATCAATGCTCAAAAATCAGTTGCATTTCTATACACCAACAAGCCATCTGAGAACCAAATAAAAAACACAATCCTATTCCTAATAGGCACAAATAAAGTAAAATAAAATGCTTCAAAAGACATCTAACCAGAAAAGTGGAAGCTCTTCACAATGAGAACTATAAAATACTACTTAAAAAAATCAAAGGTAACACAAACAAATGAAAAAAAATGCATACTCATAGATTAGAAGAAACATTATTGTTAAGATGTTCATATTACCCAAACCAATCTATAGATGAGAAGCAATCCTTATCAAACTACCAGCAATATTTTCCACAGACCTAGAAAAGACAATACTTAAATTCATATGGAAGCAGAAAAGAGCATGAATAGCCAAAGCAATCCTTAGCAAAAAAGAACAAGGTCAATGATATCAAACTCCCAGACTTCAAACTTACTACAAGCCTACAGTAACCAAAACAGCATAGGACTGGTACAAAAATAGGCACATAGACCAATGGAACAGGACAGAGAACCCAGGGGAAAAAAGCACTGACCCACAACCAACTCACCTTTGCAAAGCCAAAAAATTGGGGAAAGAACATCTTAGTTAACAAATGGTGCTGAGAAAACAGGCTAAACATATAACAGAAGAATAAACCTTGTGTAAATGTTAACTCAAAATGGATCAAGGGCTTAAACGTAAGACTTCAAACCATAAAAATCTTAGAAGGAAACCTGGGGGAAACCCTCCTGGACATTGGCCTAAGTAGTAAATTCATGACAAATTCCTCAAAAGCAAATGCAAAAAAAAAGTCATTTGGAAACTTGTCAAGCTAGAAAGCTTTGTAGCAAAAGAAACCATCAAGAAACCATCAACCCACAGAATGGGAGAAAATATTTGCAAACTATGCATCTGACAAAGGCATCTATAAGGACCTCAAATGAATCAGCAGAGGAAAAAAAATTTTAAATTCCATTAAAAAGTGGGCAAAGGACATGAACAGATACTTCTCAAAGGAAGACATACAAGTGGCTAATAAACATGAAAAAATGATTAACAGCACTAATCACCAGAAAAATTCAAATCAAAACTACAATGATATATCACCTCATACAAGTTAGAATGGCTATCATTAAAAAGTCAAAAACCAACAGACGTTGATGAGGCTTCAGAGAAAAGGGAACACTTGTACACCGTTGGTGGGAATGTAAGCTAATCATTCCCTGTGGAAAGCAGTTTGCAGATTTCTCAAAGAATTAAAAATAGATTTACCATTTGACCCGGGAATCCCTGTCTGGATACATACCCAAAGGACATAAATTTTTCTACCGTATCAAAAAGACACCTGCACTCATATGTTTATTGTAGCACTACTCACAATAGCAAAAATATGGAAACAACTCAAATGCGTGTTGATGGTGGATTGGATAAAAAAAGAAAAATGTAGTACATATTCACTGTGGAATACTATGCAGCCATAATAAAGAAGAAAATCATGCCATTGCAGCAACTTGAATGCACCTGGAGACCATCATTCTAGCAAATTATCAAAGAAACAGGACACTAAATACAGTGTATTCTCACTCATAAGTGGGCAGTAAACACTGAACACTCACACGTACAAGGGTGGGAACAACAAACACAGGGAACTGTTGAAGGGAGGAGGTGGAAGGAGTGAAGGGAGAGGGGTAATAAAAAATTTAAAACCACCCATCAGGTACCATACTCACTACTGGGTGTGGGAAGGGGAATTTCAGGCTAACCCAAATCCCTAACCTTGCCTTCATGCCTTATACCTGTGTAACAAATCTTCACATGTAGGCCCTAATTCTAAATTAAAATAAATAAGCAAGTACTGTTGTGAGCATTGAATAAATATTTGTCAAATAAATTAATTTTATTTGAATAATAAAATGCCAAAGAACAACCAAATTGCCTATAAGATCATTTGGTTGCCATAAAATAAAAATAAAATATTAACATCTAACCACATCATATTCAAAATTCAAATACATCCCTCCATGAATATGTGGCTTGCCAATGTCATCCAATAAGAACATCATTTATCATTGTAAAATGTTTACTTCTAAATAAAAGAGGAAATGAAGAGGAAAAAACATTTCAAAATTCTATCTGTGAGTTTCACCATATTATTACACACAGCATTTTTTTTTATTGCTGAGTAAGATCCTATTGTAAGAATATGCCACATATAATTAACATACATCTGTTTTTTTTTTTAATTGAGTTCTTTACATTGGTTATTAAAATGTCAATGTAATTTGGAGGCTGAAATGATGTTAGCTTCTTGCAAATAGGATTTACATATGCTTTAAATGGTGGCTAGTGGCAAAATCACTTTAACCTAAATCAGTTTTTAAATGCTTTTAAACTGGGAGCTTAGGACTGGTGTGTTTCCAATTCACCCTTATTTCCTGAGTGTAGCTCTTTTGGGAAACCACCTTAAAGCATGAGTAATGAACCAGACATCCCACATCCTGAATGGATGTTGATCACCATTTTTTTCTACTAATCCCAGTAGTTTACCAAAAGGTATGCTCTTCTCTTAGTTTCTCAGCTTTCTTTTTTTTTTCCTTTTTTTTTTTTTTTTTGCCCCTCAAGAGTTTATATAGGGTCAAATGTATCTTGTTAATTTTGCAATGAAATAAAAAGTCTTTTTTAAAATTATCATTTTATGATTTTAAAACATTTAAAACCATCATTCTTCTCAGTCCTGGAAATGACAATACAGAAATTCATATGGAAACATAAATAACCACGAATAGCTGAAACAATCCTTAGCAAAAGAAACAAAGCAGGAAGTATCACACTTTCCAGACTTCAAACTTTACTATAAGGCTATAGTAAGCAAAACAGCCTGGTATTGGTACAGAAACAGACACATAGACCAATGGAACAGGATAGAGATTCCGGAAGCAAAGCCTCAATTCCACAACCAACTCACCTTTGACAAAGCCTCCAACAACAACCACCAGGGAGAGGAGAACCTATTCAGTAAATTGTGCTGGGAAAACTGGCTGACCACATTCAGAAGATTGAAACAGGACCCATACCTATCACCATACACAAAAATTAACTCTAAATGGATCAAAGACCTAAACCTCAAACTATCAGAATCTTAGAAAGCACAGGAGACACCCTTATGGAAATTGGAACTGGGAACCAATTTCTATTTATAAGCCTAAAGGTCAATACCTTAGGAAATAAGATAGACAAGTGGGACCTCATCAAATTAACAAGCTTCTGTAAAGCAAAAGAAACCATCAAGAGAGCAGGGAGACAGCCCACAGAATGGGAAAAAAATATTTGCCAACTGTATATCTGACAAAGGCCTGACATCTAGGATTTACAAAAAAAAACAAACAGCCCCTTTAAAAATTGGGCAAAAGACATGAATAGACACTTCTCAAAAGAAGACATATGGGCGGCCAACAGACACATGAAAAAGTGCTCAGCCTCATTCATCATCAGAGAAATGCAAATCAAAACCACATTGAGATACCACCTAACCCCTATAAGAATGGCCATCATTAATAAAACAAACAACAACAGATTCTGGCAAGGATATAGAGAAAAAGGAACGCTTCTACACTGTTGGTGGGAATGTAGACTAGTACAACCTCTTTGGAAGACAGTGCAGCGATTTCTGAAAGAACTAGAAATCTACCTTCCATATGACCCAGCAATTCCCCTATTCGGAATATACCCGGAGGAACTCAAATATTTCTACAAAAAAGATACCTGCACACATATGTTTGTTTGCAGCTCTATTCACAATAGCAAAAACACGGAACCAACTGTGTTGCCCAATGAAGCTGGCCTGGATTAAAAAAATGTGGTACATATACACAATGGAATATTATGCAGCCATAAAGAAGGACAAATATATGGACTTTGCAGCAACGTGGATGGATTTGGAGTCTATCATACTCAGTGATTTATTACAGAAACAAAGAACTAAGTTCCATATGTTCTCACTCACAAGGTGACCCTGAACAATTATAATGCTATAAGAAAGTGATTAGCAGTAGTGGAAAAATGTCAGGGGAGCGGGGTGGGACTGGCAGTTGAGAGAAACCCCTAGGGGAGGGAGGGGCATACCTCATCAACAAGGGTACATGATCGGTGTTTACCTAACCCTTAATTATAACCCACATCTTATAAAAAAATAAATAAATTTTAAAAAAATAGTTTGTTATATCTGTACTTTAAAATACAGATAAATTAATTTATGCTATTATATTTTTAATAGTTGCTAATTCTGTTTTATGTCTTTCTTTATTAATTCTTTTTTCTAAACAGTAGATACTCATTCAAATTTAAATAAATGAAATAGCCTCGGATTATCATTTTATACATCTTATTCTGTATAAATAAACATTTTAGCATCACATTCTCATGAATGTTGTCAAAATAACTATAAAAATATTAGTTTCTGTAGCATCTCTACTTATCAAATTTTAACAGTAGCACTTTATGTAGAGAAAGTCTATTTACCTCATTTAGGCTCTTTTATACCACTTTCATTAGTTATCTTTCTGGACAAAGGAGAATAAATTATCAAATTTAATAAGATTCAAGTTTGATTTTAAACTAAAAAAATTGGGGAAAGAGCCTTTAAGTAGAAAGATGTAAACAAGCTAGAGAGTGAGAGATTAAAAAAAGAAAAGGAGCCTGAAGGAGGGTTTTGAATGAGACAAAAATGCAACTGCTATGAAGTCTATGAGATGAAAATGATACCTATTGATGACTCTTTAATCACCGTAAATAAAAGAGTTGCTCACAAGTTTACCTGGAAACAGACACATGACAGCAATTTCAGACCCCAAAGAAATTCACATCAATTTGCAGATAGGTATGGATATAGATGTAGATACAGACACACAGTTTTCTAATAAATGTCTTTTAGGGCTGAATCAAATATCAAAAAATGAAGAGGTATATTTTGTTTTCCAATTTTCTCCAGCTGATAGTTTAAAGTAATTAGTCTTATTTCCATAAACTGCAGTCACAAATCAGTTTCATTGCATTAGTATAACTTTGTAGTGTCTAATGCAGAAATTAGGAGTTTACAATCTAATATATTTCAGGAATCACAACTGAAAACAAGGTTACTTTTCTTCATACATGTAAAATACTTAGAAATTACTTTTTCTTTCTCAGTCTCAGTTTCTTTTTCTGTAAAATCAGCATGCTAGTAATATAGCCTATAGATACTGTGAAGGTCATTTAGAGTAGATTATGTGCAGTGCTTAATAAAGTGGCAACCTCATCATTCTTGTTCAGTAAACGTTATTTGAATCTGAATCTAAAATTGATCGATTTGAATGTCCAGACAATTTATGTTTTTCTATCAGATAAAATATGAAACTATATTACATATCTACATCAATTTTTACGTTTTTAATTTTAAGTAAAGATGAGTACTTATATCAGTTTTTTTTACTCAAAATAGTCAGAAACAGAATAATACTGATATAGCAACAAATGACAAATCATACTATAAAACTAATAAACAGTGCCCAGAGAAACTGTGCCAAGTGATCCATGTGATTACAGAAAAAAGTACCAGAAATTCTCCATAAATTCCTAGTAATCTTTTGAGACTTTCATTAATGATGCAACTTGAAAGAATCAGAATTCAAATATTATAAACCCTCCCTTAAAACTTAACCAAACTTCTGAGAACTACCTCAAAATACAATGAGCGATAGGGCAACAGAACAACTGCTACTTCAATTCCTGTCACTGAGTTTTCACCAAGAACAATACTGCCTGGTCATTTGCCATTGTTTGCATAAGAGGCACAAGGACTCAAACAGACATTATAATGAATAGATTCTGGAAGAAAAATATTCTGAAAATGCAAGCCAACATATATAAATCCAAAAATATAAGTTATTTAATACATAGCAGAGCATTTTTTGTGTTTGTTTTTGTTTTGTTTTTTGAAACAACAGACTAGCCTGTTTCCCAGTCCTTTATTGCCTGATTTAAAATATCTACAGGGGGTGAGAACAAAGAATTACACTGATACCATTAAAAAACTTTTCAAAATGATTCAACAGAATTCCTTGGAAAGGTGTCATTTACTTTTTTTTTTTAAGTTGTAGTCTCACTCTGTCACCCAGGTTGGAGTGCAATGGCACACTCACGGTCACCCCAGTGTCGACCTGCTGGGCTCCTGCGATCCTTCCACCACAGCCTTCCAAGTAGCCAGTTCTATAGGTGCGTGCTACCACTCCCGGCTAATTTTTGATTTATTGTAGAGACAGGTCTCCTCAAGTTGCCCAGGCTGGTCTCTAACCCACAGGCTCAGGCAATCCACACGGCTCAGCCTCCCAAAATGCTAGGATTACAGACTGAGCCACTGAACTCAGCCGTCATTTACTTTTTTAATGAAACTAGGTTTTCTGTAACTCAAATGTTAGATGATGTGTTCACTGAATCTATTTAATCAATATATACTTCATATGTCTTTAACATAAAATAGAAAATTCACAAAAAGCCAGTGCTATATATGAACACATTTTATTTTTGTTTCTTACAACCAAGTGCGGAACATTTAAAGCATGCTTTCATTTATAGCCTTCCTCTGTTTTTTTAGTTTATCACTTTTATCTACTGGTTTCTGAAAATCAATTTAAAAAGAAAATAAACTGAACTCCTTTCCATTTATTCTTTTTTTTTTTAGACTGGTAAATGAAGTTTGCTTAGAAAGTAAATGAGAGAGAGAAAGAGAGGAGAATCACCTCCTCAGGGTAGGGAGGGAGTCAAAGCTAGGAAAACATGGTGGCCATAGCTCAAAGAACACATGACCTGGCCAGTGCTTAACAAAACAATGGCCCATTTATTCTTTTATTATAGTTTAGTTACTAAAACATTTTATTCAATCTCTATTTTTTAGTATTTCTGGAAAAATTATTATAATTTAGATAAGATTATAAGAAAAATAAACTTCAATGAGCTTATTTATTTACTTTTTTTCAAAAATAGAAAGTATTCATATCAAGATTTGAATGCACATATTTTGTTTGTTTTATTTTTAAATAGTTTAGAACTTAAAAAGTTGCAAAGACAGTACAGAAAAGGCTCATGTAATGTTCACCCAGCATTCTTCATTGGTTATATCTTAGGTATCCACAGTATAATATCAAGCCCAAAAAATTGTATAAGGTACAGCTCTATGTAATTGTATCACATGTGTAGAACAAAGTAGCTACCACTGCAATCAAGATGCAGAATTATTTTGATACCACAAAGATATCTCTCATTCTAGGAGATTTGCCTATCTCTTTGATACTGATTTCTAGTGTGATTTAATGCTATCTCAGAATATATTTTGTATAATTTCAATTATTTTTAAATTTGCTGAGATCTGTTTTGTAGCCTAAGATATGATGTATCTTGTGTATATATTCTGTGGACACTTGAAAAGAATGTGTTGCTGCTATTAGATGAAGAGTTCCATAAATGTCAATTAGATTCTGTTGGTTGATAGTGTTGTTGAGTTCAATACCCTTGCTGATTTTCTAGTTGTCTTATCATTGCTGAAAGAAGGGTGTAGAAGTCTCCAACTATAATTGAGAATTTGTCTGTTTCTCCTTTCATATCCATACACCTTTACTTCAAATAATTTCCTGCTCTGTTGTTTCATGCATAGACATTTAAGTTTGCCATGTCTTCTTAGAGAGTTAACCCTTTTATAATTATGTAATGCTGCTCTCTGTCTCTTATTTCCCTTTATCTTTGTACCTTCCCCATTTATTATATACCTGTCTTTGTATTAGATATTCCCTCTACATACACTTACAGCCACATCTGACACGACATTGATTTTGCTGTAACCATTAAGCAACTCAGAAAACATAAAAACTTGAAAGACAGTATATTGTATTTCCCTATTGTTTTGTTTTCTCTGTTTTACCTTCTTGATATTCCAAGATTTCTTTTGTCGTTGTTTCTTTTCTATTTAGAAAACTTCCTCTGGCCATTCTTTTAGGATCGGTCTGCTATGAACAAATTATCTTAATTTTCCTTTATCTGAATATCTTGAATAGTTTTTTTGCCTTCATGGAGGATATTTTTACTGGCTTTGATGTTCTAAGTTGATGACTCTTTTCTTCAAGCACTTGAAAAACATAGTGACTCTTCTTGCCTCCATGGTTTATGGTGGGAAATGCACTGCTATTTCATTTTCTTCTCCTATAGGTAAGGCTTCGCTTCTCTTTCACTCTCAGACACAATTTCACTCATAGTCAATAATTTTTCTATGCTTTTAGTTTTCAGAAGTTGCCTATGATGTGTTTTGTTGAGAATTTATTTGGGTTTATCTTGTTTGAGATTTGGTCACCTTCTTGAATCTGTAAGCATATGTCTTTTGTCAAATTTGGGCATTTTCAACTATCACTACTTACTTTTTCACACACATGCTCATTTTTCTACTCTCCTTCTGGGATTTCTCTGACCTGACTGTTACACTTTGTTATATTCCCAGCAATTCCTGAAACTTTGTTTTTGTTTTTTTCTATTCTATTTTCTCTCTGTTGTTCAACTCTGGTAATTTCCATGGTTGTATCTTCTAGTCCTCTGACTCTCTTCTGTCCTATCTTGCTGCTGAGTTTATCCACTGAGTTTTTTAATTGGTCATTATATCTCCCCATTCTAAAATTTTTCATTCGGTTCTTATTTAGAGCTTTTATTTCTTTGCTTAGACTTCTATATTCTTATTCCTGTTAGGCATGTCCATAATTGCTTGTTGAAGCATTTTTATGATGGCTGCTTTAAAATCTTTCTCAGGTAATTCTAAAATATCTGTCATCTTGGTATTGGGATCTATTGATTGTCTTTTCACATTCATTTTTACATCATCCTGTTTCTTGGTATAATGAGTAGTTTGTTTTTCAATTGAAATCTGGGTATTCTGGATATTACATAATGAGAACTGGAACTTTTAAAATCTTTTTGTTGTAGCTGGCTTTCTTTGATACCACTTCAGTAGGAAAACAAGGACACTAGCTTTTTTCTGTAAGGTGTATGAGTCGAAATCCAGGTTCCAACTCAGTCTATGTTGACATCTGAGTGGCAAGGCTTTTTGGTCTTGTTGTTATTGCTGAATGGAGAAGGAAGATGGTATCTTCCCATCCTGGTGTTCCTAGTTTTTTTAACTTCTTTCTACTTCTCAATCTTCTTGTGTGTGTTTTACATGTAATGTCCAAGGTTTTCAGTTGTGATTAGGTGGAAGTACAAGAAAATAAATACATTTATTTCTCAGAAGTGAAAGACTTTATTTGTATTAATTTATGTTTCAACACTATACAATGGATCACTCCTCTTAGCAAGAGGAATGCTTAGTCTTTTGGGCAACTTTGTGCCCTCATAATTCACATCAATTTTCCAATGCAAAGTGAGCCCACTTGACTCTTAGAAAAATTTCTCTCAGGAAAAATCACACATCTGTGATAATTCTCTTTAATAATACATTTTATTCACATTCACAGGGAAGTAGGTGGTGAGTTGGAAAAAATAGTAAAAATATGTAGTAATCCCTTCCTCTATAGATTCAACATTGGCTATAAGCAACTGGAGAAATATGAGTCTTGGTGATGCAGATTTATATCTTCAGTTCAACTACTTAGCCTCTTGATATATCTGGAGAAGCAGTTGAGTTCTTAGATATTTATAAGAAAGTAATATTGTCTTGGTACATTTTTACTTTTATTCCCTAAACACATTGTGAAAAATGTCAGATTTCCATGTCTGGTTTTTTATCATTTATATCCCACACATATACAGCATAAATATTTCTAGAATCTCTTATAATTTCTTTCTATTGAATTAATATTTTTATATAAAGTCCTCTCAAATGTTGATATTAAACTTCCGTATTTAATGGAACTCTAACCATAAAAAAGTGAGACATCATATTAGTTTGTCTGATCATAAAAAGTGAGACATCATGTTGGTTTATCTGTACTTCTTTATTTACTTAATTCATAGAGAAATATCTGACTGTGATATTATAGACTAAAAGTGTTTCCCAGTAGAGGGCTCTTCGTTGCCCTGTGTGCTGCTTTTATCTCCCCACCCTCCAATGCACTTTGGGGAACCACGTCAGACAGTATTTTTCATGGCCTCAGTCTTGTTTGATATCCCAGTCCTTGAACTTTCTATTCTACAGAAATGGCATGAGATTCACCTGTGAAAACTACCTTTCTCACTCTTCATCTTTATCTCCAGCCCTCGTGTTTTCAAATTTGGGCAAGCTAGAATGATTTTTTATTTCCTGTTTTATATTGTTTCTTCATAATGCCTTTTATGTTACTTTCATCACCCTACCCCTATCTTCAATCTAAGTTGCAGAGTTCTAAGACCAATATTATAAGGCTTGTTCAGCTAATATAATTGCTTAAACTGCTTCTCTAAGAACCATATAGATGCTGCCAGATTTTTGAATTATTTTTGAGATTAGGGTTTATAAATTGCCTTTACACCAGTTTTTCTAGAAATCCCCTAATAATCTATGTTTTAAATATATAAAATGAAAACACATATAGATATAAAACATATAAGACCATATTTTGTAAAAACTAGCCCTCATAATGCAAAATATTGAATATTTACAACTGAATTTAGTGATTTCTTTCAGTCCACATTATGAAAGAAGTGATGCTGTGCTGGAAATAATTCTGCTTTTATGAAATTCCCTGTTTCACATATTTTAAGAGTATACATGGGCAAATGTAAACAAAGAATAGAAAATCTGGCTGAAGCCCTAACGTGCGAAGTAGCTAGTAAATTTTCTTAAAGGCACAGTCTTCTCCCTACTCTTAATTGAAGAGAATTCTACTCCCACTGCCTAATGCTGCACATTTTAAAGCCAAGGAACAGTCTCTAAGATGCCTGCTGCTGTAATATGCTTTTGTGAAAGGCATCTGATCTCATAGCATCATTCACTATTTTGATTATAGACTTTCCAATCTCAAAGGGATCACATGTTTATAGAAGCTCATCATACATGTATAGCTTAGTCAAAAAAAAAAAAAAAACAAGAAATGGAGTTATAGGAATCTAGCAACAAAGATAAAAATACACAAAAGAGTTTTGGCAGTCAAAATGCCATTTTTATACTATATTGTCTTCCACCGTCTGTAAGTTTAAACTTTCCAGAGAAGTTTGTACTCATATATAGATTTTACCTATAATAATTTTTATGAGTTTGTTATGAAGGAAAGCTTAAATCATATCATTTAGTTAGACAGGCCCTGAGTGGTAAAGAACAGAAGCCACCTTTCTTAGCTACCAGTCGTAGGGCACTCAGGTTGGATACAAAGTGGCCTCTTCTATCTGATTGAGCCTGTATAGCATTCAGATCATGATTTTTCTTGTTCTGGGGTAGTGGAAATCAATTGCACAGCCTTTACTGTTTAAATTCCACTGCTATCAAATTCATGTGGGACTTTCAGGTTGTATAGAGGTCTATATTGTGGAAACTATTATAATAGAATTGAAAATGTGCCATACACCATCCCAGTCTATTAGACATGTGTTTCAAAAGAATTCCTGATATTTATATCAACAGTTGGCATGGAATCATAGCAAAATAAAAACAAATTATAATTAAAAGTTTCAAGTTTACATCCTATTCATCAGAGAAGAAAAGAAAAGATTTAATGAATCAACCTGCATTAATAAGGAATCAACAGGAAACCTTAATTACAAGAATTAGATATCGAAATAGAATTTAAAATTAACTCTGATAAAGACCAAAGCAATTATCCTTTAAATTAAATTAGGATTTCAACACAAAGAACAAAAGGCAGACACTAATTAAGATATTTTTGCACCTCAATTTTCAAGGAGATTGGGAAGAGTGCCGAATCTTCAAATCATTAGAATCAGTTCCCCTGACATGTTCCTCCTTGCCAGAGATCGAAGTATACATAAGAAGATAAGCCCAATTTTATTCGTTTCCGTAGGAACTGTAAAAATAATAATATTAATATGGAGGATGTTTTTCTTAAAAACCACTCAGAACGTTTTATAAAACTAAATTGTCCCCATGCTTTTTGAGTCTGTTGAATTCATGTCGTTAGACTCAGATGTGGCAAATGTGTAGCAAACATAACACTTTGCTTCAATTAGCTTCTCCATCACACCTGCTCTAGTAAATTCCCCCAATGCTGAGCTTTTAATGGAATTACAATTTGAAAATTAATTTTTTTTAGTTACTTCTACAAAGTGATAGCCCTTTTAATCTTGAAAAATATATTTAATGTTTTGTATTTTCGTAGATTTTTCACTTCTGTTCTTTGATTCTGCCTTCCAAATTTTATTATAATTTCTTTGAGGGCAGAGATTTCTTTCCATTCCCCCTTTGCATCAAGCAAAATATTTTAAACACAGTTGAATATTAGTTTAGTTAAAACTCTGCACAGTCTTTCACTTTGAAAATCTAAAATAATCCATCACAATATTTTATAAATCCTCTTAATACCTTTGTAAAATAAGTAAATGGTAGACATTTCTATCATATGGAATGTAAAACAGAGACCAATAATTGTAGTAAGATAAATAATAAAACACAAATTCATATTATCTAATATATATCAGAATTTTCTCAATACCTTTTAGCAATTGTAACATAGTTGGGTTTGGTTTTGTTTGCTTTATGTTAATTTTATTGTTTGTAAACTCTGTTTACTAAGTAGAAATCTGTACATCCTAAGAAAATTTCAATTTACAAAATTTGAATATTGCAATACCAAACTCTATATTGACAAAAAACTTTCTAAGCACTACAGAAAACATTCCAAGAATAAGGAAAGAGAAAATATTTTATGCAAAAAGTGTTTTGATTTTTGTAGAGAACATTTTTAGCAGATATAACATGGATATTTGTATTTTAATTTAAAAATTCTCTTTAAAGAGAGAATTTCTACATCATATATCAAGATACAGTCATCTCTACCCAGCAGAAAATTAATACCAGCTTACAAAGAAGTCAATAGGAATTTGGGGGACAATTAATATAATGCTAATTCTCCAGTTGTCTCTGTCTGACTCTAGATTAAAGTCCCGATTATCCCTTTACCTCTAGTAGAGCGCCAGTAATTTTATGGTCTCTGAAGGGCACAATAAAGGATACACTCAATTGTAGAACATTAAAGTTGCTGTTTATTGAACCAGCCTCAAATTTTAGTATTTGGAACCATGATGCTACAACCTTTACTAGGGCAAAGGGAAGTATTAGATTGAGCTACACTCACGTAACTTGGCTAGTACCATTTTATACCTGTGAAAATTCATATTTTGAACTCACATTGATTTTTCATTTCTTTAATTTTAAAGATGTGGGGTACAATTCAGGTTAAGTATACAAATGTTCATTATGCAGGTACCCTTGTTGATGAGGTGTGCCCCTCACTCCCCTAGCAGTTTCTCACCACCCCCTTCCCCTGGCAGTTTCCCACTACTGCCAATCCCTTTCTTATAGTATTATGATAATTGTTCAGGGTCTGCTTACAAGTGAGAACATATGGTACTCTGTTCTTTGTTTCTGTGATAGATCACTGAGTATGATAGATTCCAAATCCTTCCCAGTTGCTGCAAAGTCCGTATGTTTGTCCTTCTTTATGTCCATTCTATATATATATATATATATATACCATATTTTCTTTATCCATTCCAGCTTCGATGGGCAGTATGGTTGGTTGCATGTTTTTGCTATTGTGAATAGAGCTGCAGCAAACATACATGTGTAGGTCTCTTAATGGTAGAATGACTTGAGTTCCTTCAAGCATATTTCCAATAGAGGGATTGCTGGGTCATATGGAAGGTCAATTTCTAGTTCTTTGAGAAACCGTCACATTGTCTTCCAAAGAGGTTGCACTAGTTTGCATTCCCACCAGCAGTGAAGAAGCATTCCTTTTTCTCAGCATCCTTGCCAGCATCTGTTGTTGTTTGTTTTATTAATGATGGCCATTCTTACTGGGGTTAGGTGGTATCTCAATGTGGTTTTGATTTGCATTTCTCTGACCATTAGTGAGACTGAGCACATTTTCATCACATTGAATTTTCAAAGTTGCTCTTGAAACATTTAAAAGAAATATAAAATCAATGCAAATAAAATGTTCTCTTTATAAATAACCAGAACAATCAGCAATGATGAAAATTATGTAATTAATAAATTAAATAAATACAAAATTAAAACTTTTCCGGATTGGAGCTGTTAAAACAGTGAAAAGAAGCAAATTTTTATATATACTAATTGTGTTTAGAGTTCACTCATGCTACATAACAGTTTGTCTTTTACATGAGTAGTCATAATTAGTCATTTTTATTGATTCATACTCTGACTTATTTTTTGAACGATTTCAAAATTGGCCATAACTTTCTACAAACCAATTAATAAAAAGATATCATATGCACAATTTACATCATGAAATTCTTGCAATAGAGTTCCTCAGGAGATGTAACATTATTTTGTTTGTAAAAATCTACTAAGACAATTGTTGGGAGCCAGCCATAGAGGCCTGCCTGCTGACAAAGTCCAGGGGGCTGAAGACCCCGGGTTGCAAAGCGAACCTGGGCAGCTGAGACCCTTGTTGCTTCTACTTTTATTAGTGCAGCCGAAAAGTTCTGTACAATCTGAGGATGAAAAGCAAAATTCCACTCACAGCTCCACTACCCCTTGCAAAAAGGCAAGAGGGGAATTCATGAAAAATTACCTTCCCTTCATTTGAATTCCTCCCTAGGTTTCCACATCCCCAGCCTCCTGGTATTAGATCATGCAATCACTTGATTAAACATTGTAGTTGGGAAAATTGTAAAAAATCAGAAGG
>CAUYQG010282144.1:0-12049 GCA_963574415.1 Tarsius wallacei | reverse complement strand
CCCCCCCCCCCCCCCCCCCCCCCCCCCCCCCCCCCCCCCCCCCCCCCCCCCCCCCCCCCCCCCCCTGGCAGTTGAGGGAAACTGCTAGGGGAGGGAGGGGCAGACCTCATCAACAAGGGTACTTGCATAATCAATGTTTGTTAATACCTAACCCTGAATTCTACCCACATCTTAAAAAAAAAAAAAAGAATACAACAGTTAGTGGTAGCAAAAGAGAGACAACAATGTTAGTAATTGAAGTGAGCTTTATACATTCAAACACCGTCTTTGAGAAATAACAAAGAAATGGTTTGGAACTACAGCCAAACACAATTAATCACTCTGTTACGATTAAATAAGCCACAGAATTATAGAATCCACACACAGTAATGAATTATAGAATTACAGAATCTACACAGAGTAACGAAGAACAGCCATATCTAGATGGTTATTATTTGTCCTTTTCAGAGAACAGGAAAATAAAAGTAAGCCTTTTTGTGTGTACAGTCAGCCTGTTTCTTCAGATTTATCCAATCGTAGATTGAAAATATTCAAAAAATAATAAGAAATAACAATAAAAATATAAAAAATTCAGTATAACAACGAGGTGCATAGTATTTACATTGCATGAGGTATTATAAGCAATTTAGAAATGATTTAAAGTACATAGGAGGATATGCTTGTTATATGCAAACCCCATGCCATTTTATGTCAGGGACCTGAGTATCCTAGAATTTTAGTATTTGCCCAGCAGATATGGAGCATTGCGTAGAAAACTTATTTCCACATTTGTAGCTAACAGTAGAGGCACCATGAAGTGACTTGGGGAGGAGAATGTTTAGCAACACTCTAATCTCCATCTGGTCCCCACCAAAACCATTCAGGTAGCATATTCATAAAAAATACTCATCAGCGAAAGAAAGTGTGTGTTGGGGAGGGAGTGGTTAAAATTCTCAGCTTAATCGATGGAAGAAAAAACATTAAGAAATATTACAACACATTCCTGAGATAACTGATGGCTGGAATTCTTTTCTTTAAAAAAATTCTTTTAAAAAACATTCGACATGTGGCTACAGTTAAGCATCCCATTTTGTAAGTTTTGTAAAAATAAATAATGTGCCATTTATTTGTTTATTTTATTTTGTTTTTTTAAACGTTTTGGTCATCCCATCGCTAACCCCAAAGCAGCTGCAGGAAGAGCTCCCAGCCCTTATTCCCAACCCCATCTTGTCCCCTAAACTTGCTTTACAGACATTCGGAAAGTCACAAAAAGTCCATATCTAGAAACCCCTTCCCCTTCTCTATCTTTAGCAGGGATGCAGGCCTTCAGTGTTTCCAGAATAAAGTCCAAATTCTTTAGCAAGTCCTATAAAGCCCTTTAGGGACTGTTCCCTGCCTTTATTCTCAAGCCCATCCTGGTCCCTCCTGGGTTTCAGCACTGACAGCCCCAGCAGTAATCTTCTGACTCACAAGTCACAATGCAGTCTATTTTCTTCTCTTCTCTTTTCTTTCCTTTTTTTTAATGAGTCAGGGGCTCCCTCTGTCATCCAGACTAGAGTGCAGTGGCACGATCATAACTCACTGTAACCTCAAACTCCTGGGTTCAGGGATCCTCCCACTTCAGAGTAGCTGGGACTACAGGCCTGCACCACCACACCCAACTAATTTTAAAACAACTTTTTGTGGAGACGAGATTTCACCATGTTGCCCAGGCTGGTGGTCTCCATCTCTTGGCCTCAAGCGATCCTTCCGCCTCAGCTTCCCAAAGTGTTGGGATTAGTGGCGTGAGCCACCACGCTTCGCCTTTTCTCACTTTTGATTTTCAGGAATGGCTCCCGAGTCCATGGGAGCTCCCAGAAGTCAAGGGATTTATTTCTGTAAATCCAGAGCCAGTCCTGGGCTGGAACCGAGAGACTCAGTATTTGATTAAGTCAAAAATGGGAGGGCGGAGAATTGGGTGGCTAAGACCCAGACCCAGGTCAGACTCTCCCAAGGGAGGGAGGGGAGAAGTGTTGGGGGGGGAGAGGGCATTGTTCTCACACCCCTCGCCCCTTTATGGCCTTTGACATCCAAGGAATCACCGGAATCACCGAAGCGTGTCCTTTCCCTGCATTCTACTTGCACAAGGGCCCAAGAAGTCTCGTCCTCTCACGATGCCCGGGCGCCCCCAGGCCAAGGGGGTCTCCGCACGTGGCTAAGGGGGTCGCTCTGCCCAGGGGCGCTCGTCCAGCACCCAGTCCGGGCCCTCTCACCAATGCTTGGGACCGGATAAAAAGGAAGATCCCAGCCGGCAACGCCCTCAGCGCCAGGTCTCCAGAGCCCGCCGAGAGGCCATCAGAGAGGTCGCCCGGAGCCCAGCACCCAGCTGGAGCACAGCCTCTCTTGGCTTCGATGGTCTCCAAGGGCAACGGCACGCACGCCTTGTGCGCCTGCTCACCCCCTCCGGGAGGGAGGGGCGGGGGAGCGCGTGCGCAGACGCAGGGAGGGCCCGCGGGTGGGCCACGTGGCCGCAGCGTCTAGCGACTCTCGTCTGGGGTCTCTGGGAGCTGGATTCTGAGCCGGTTCCTGCGGTTGCTTTGCGTATCCACGTGTCCGCTGCGAAGTGACCGGGGTGACAAGGAAAAGACAGGCCTTCGCCTTATTTCTCTGCCCTCAAAGAAAAAAAGGGACCACAAATGCACTTTGGAAGGTGTAAAACTTGAAAAAGGCAAGTAGCTGGGTTACTGGCTCACTTCCCCCGGCCCTTAAACATAAGTAACAAAAGAAGAACACTGATAAAGAACAATAGTTAGCATGCCGCCAGAATAACTGTTTGAGCCACCTGCTGAGATGGGTTTATCTTTCAGTAATACATGGCATCCATTTCCTATCTGATAGTAGGCAATAGTTAATGTTTATGAAGAGGTGCTTCACGACACAGAGGGAGCAGCCAGAAGATAGATCTAAAAGCGTTGCATCTAAAAGCGTTGCATCTGAGAACATGGGTGAGGAAGTGGGGGGAAAAAGCAAACAAAAAAACCCCTCAAACCATGTCAGTTTCAACTGACAAGTACAGACCAACCTGTTAGGCAAGCATCTTGACTTATAAGACTTACTGAGTGAAAGGACGGACTGAAAGTGAAAAGCCTCTTTGTTTTGTTCCTAAATCTTAACACAATAATGAGAAAGTAAAAGCTGTGTCCAGGAGGAATGCATACTTTAGGTAAAGATGAACTTTGCTGACTTTGTCTTTTCAGAAACCCAGATCCCTCAAACAGGACCAGTACCTGCCCATCATAATTGTAACGCAGACTCTCTCTCTTCCTCGAGATCTACAAATCATCCACTCTGCGAGGCATCTGTGCTTCTGGCCTTGATGTATTGTTATTAAGTTTACTGCAACTGGTCATGAGATACTGGGTCATGGGGTCATGAGATACCAGGGCCTGGTGATGCCAAGACATAAGACTTGTGATTTCTGTTATCTACATCAAAAAGTGCAACTTTAAGCAATCTCCTTGATCCAAACTCCTCTCCAAGAGCTTTAAATATACCCAGTTCCCCAGCCTTCAGAGCCACACTCATCTTAGAGTGCCGACCCTCTTCCTGTCTGTGGGAAGTGATCTTTTCTTAAATAAATCTTTTCTTTCTTCACCTCTTGGTGTGTTGCAAATCTTTGTGTTACTCAGATCTCTGGTTATCAGCACGCACCTCGTAGCGGGAACTGGCTGCAGAGAGCGCCCAGACATGGAGGCCACTTTGCCAGAAACAGCATTTATTCGTGCAGGCACTGGCTCAGCGGATTGGCATCCAAAGGCTGAGGATTGGCATCCAAAGGCTGAGCCCGGAACCCAGCGAGGTATTGCCTTATATATTCTTTCTTTACATCGTAACCTCTTTGTCTCCCTTATAAGGTTACAGTTTGACATTACTCATTTGATTGGATGTTTGTAGCTCAAGGCTGCAGTTAGCATTACGTGTTACACACTGATTGGTTTTACTTATTTCATTTGCATGTCCTATTTGCTAATTGGCTTACAAGGTCAGTATCCTGATTGGATGCTGCCAGAAGTTTGACCGAGGAGCCCACCCAAGTGAAAAGCCCACAAAAAAAGAGTAGCACAAAGAACCAGGAAGTAATTTAGGTAATAATACAAGGAAATGAGGAGTAACTTATATTAAAACAAGAGGTAGGGTAACTTATAAAAAACAAGAAGTAAAACAACTTACACAAGAACAAGAAGTCATATATTTTCTTTTTTCTGACTTTTGCCTCAGCGTTTTTACTTTTGCAGAGAGGCCCCTGCCTCACCTCCAGCACACCGGCTCCAGAGGTGCTGTGCCCCCTGTGGACCCCCCGTCCCTAACACTGAGGTGTTAAAGTAGCTGGAAAGCAGCTACTGAATGCCATGGGCTCTCCTTTATTCCTGGAAAATTTAAATCGGCATTGTGGAAAAGTTAAAATTTTGGCTTGTAATGTAAATACTTAGTGAATGATGGCCAGTGAGTCAAACGTTTAGAAAACAAGACAGATTTTGTTTTCACAAGGAACTTATTTGCAAAAGTTAAATTATGAGAATGTCTTCAAAGCCAAAGTCTTTTATGATTTTTTTATAGTCTGAAAAATCAACAAGAAATAAAAGTTAAATTATGAGTATGTCTTAAAAGCCAAAGTCTTTTATGATGTTTTATAGTCCGAAAAGTCAACAATAAATGGAGTAACTTTATCTTTAGCCTCACAGCTAACTTCCTTACATTGGGACTTCAAAATCCCTTCAAAGAAAAAGAAAATTTGGGCTTTCAAAAGTCTTTACATTTTGTGAAGGTCAGTATATCATTGAGTGTATTTGTTTTATTCTTAAGTAATACAGAATTTTAGTTTCTAACATTAGTATTGTTCCTTTGTGATTTGTCTATGAACAGAGAGGGCTTTGACAATATTAAGCATTATGTATGCTGTAGAAAGAGGAATTCACTAGAATGTGTTTTCAACCTCAAGGTAATGAATTTTTTAGAACCCATAGTAGAAAGCCAGTTTTGATGATACAGACCCTTATTGTAACTTGCTGCCAAGATTGATTGATTGATTGATTGTGAGGGAAGTGACGTAACTTTCCATTTAAGTTTTAGCATACAGTCTCTGGAAATTATATGAATTTGATCATTTTCTTGGACAGGAACGAAAATGTGCATTCAGAATGAATAGGCAAGACTAGAAGAGTGAACCAAACTATGAGACAGGCACAGGTATTTGGCACTTCTTAATCCCTCTTAATATCACAGGTCAGTAAACCAATATCAACTTTCTCTATACCTATAACCTAGACTTAGACATTCAGAGTTCATTTTAAAAATTTATATCCTTTGCTTGTTAAAAACTCTGCGTTTTTTTTTCAACAATTAAGAGGCAGGCAGCCAGTCACGATTTGACATCCAGTGTGACTTTTCAATCTTTGTCATCTTAAATATTTTTCCATTGAACCATGTTGTTGATTTTCCTTGAATTGGTTTCCATTATACAAAAGGCACTAAAAGAAAATGTGCTGGAATCTCCGTGTCTGATAGAATGTTGTTTGAACTATTGTTAGGGATCATTACAAGGACCCTGTTGGTTATAAGCTCTTTCAAAACAAACTTGCCCCAATTTCTATGAGGAATTAAAAAAAAATTTTGTTTACTTTCTTTTTATTTTATTTTAATTTATCTTATTTTAAAGGTGTGGGGTACAATTCAGGATTAGCTATACAAGTGGTAATTGTATAGGTAAAGTTTGGACCTTCCTTATTTAATGTTATGTGTCCTCCCTCCCCTGGCAGTTTCCAGCTGAGGAATTTTATTTTAATTATACATAAGAGAAAACATGTTTTTTTCCGTGTTAACATCAGTGTTGTAATAAAGAAAAATAAGAAATAAGTCTAGGTAAACTGGGGAAACTAAGCGACTGAATTCATTATAGAAATACAATATATATATTTCTATAAAAATAATCTATATGTATATATGTATACACATACTAGTACACATGTGTGCATACACAGTGGATTTCAGTTTTCATACAGTAACCCTATCACTTAAATCCTTTTTTTGTTGTTGTTGTTGGAGTCTCACTCTGTCACCCAGGCTGGAGTGCAGTAGCACACTCATGGCCACTGCAGCCTCGACTTGCTGGGCTCAGGCGATCCTTCCACCTCAGCCTTCCAAATAGCTGGAACTACAGACACATGCCACCACGCCCAGCTAGTTTTGTGATTTATTGTAGAAATGAGATCTCACCAAGTTGCCCTGACTGGTCTCAACGCCCCCCCGGGCTCAGACAATCCTCTCGCCTCAACCTCCCAAAGTGCTGGGATTACAAACTGAGCTACTGTGCCTAGCCAAATACTATTCTTTAATCAAATGTGAATTAATAGCTTAAACTTATTTTGCTTTTTTCTTCTTGCATTTACTATGTTAAGCGCCTTCCATAGCTTATTTTGCTTAAACTTTACCACGTGTCTAAACTAGACATGCTATTACTGTTTTTTTCATTTTAACAGATGAGAATACTGAAGCTTGAGGAAGTTTAAGATCTTGTCCATGGGCACACAGCTTATAAATGTTCAAGGTGAGAGTCTAACTCAAACACTCTAAATCTAGCTTCAGAACCTGTATTTTATCTCCCCTCCCCTTTTTTTGGTCTGTAAGCCTCCATCAGAAAGGACTCTCTTTTGTGACTATCATGGAATTGCATAAACAATACTGTTTCCTGGTGTGGTGGCTCATGCCTATAATCCCAGTGCTTTGGGAGGCTGTGGTGAGAGGATTGCCTGAGCCCACATGTTTGGGACCCACCCGGGCAACTTGGCGAGACCTCATCTCTACAATAAATCAAAAAATTAGCCAGGCATGGTAGTGTGCACCTGTAGTTCCAGCTACTTGGAAGGCTGAGGCGGAAGGAAGGATCGCTGGAGCCCAGCAGGTCGAGGCTGCGGTGGTCCTGAGTGTGCCACTGCACTCTAGCCTGGGACGGAGTGAAACTCCGACTCAAAAAAAAAAAAAAAAAAAAAATTAGCCAGACGTGGTGGCGTGTGCCTGTAGTTCCAGTTACTTGGAAGGTTGAGGCAGAAGGATCGCTGGCTCCCAGTAGGTTGATGCTGGGGTGGTCGTGAGTGTGCCACTGCACTCCAGCCTGGGACGGAGTGAAACTCTGACTCAAAAATAAACAAACAAACAAACAAAAAAGGTCTAAGAAATCCCAAGGTCTAAGGATGGTTTCCAGCTCCAGTGTCAGCTGCATGTACTCCACAGTACCACTCTTTGACTTTATTTCTCATCTGTAAAATCAGGGTCTTGAACTAGACCTTCTAGCATTGTTTGAATATAAGAAGTGATATTTGGCCTGTAAGTCCACACCATATTCTAAAGTGTTGCTGAATACTTCGAAGAGCAGGAGTTGTGAATGCAAAGTCAAATTGTGAGTGAGGCTTCAATTGGGAGCATGTGTGGAGAAACAGATTGAATGAAGCCCCTTGAGCACTGCTGTGCCGGTTGAAATTAGTAAAAGGCTATTTGTTTTTATGAGTGAAGCCAGGGGACTGAGGAGTGAAAAAGAGCTGGGATAGAAAAGTGAACAGTTAAAAATGATAAATTGCCTTGTAGAGAATAGCCCAGAGAGAGGAAGACTCTGTTTTAAATGCAAAATGACAGAAGAAAGGCAGAAATCAGCTAGACTTAGGAAAATACTGAAAGCCAAGACCTGTCCAACCCATGGAAATTAGCAGGACACACTGGCAGCATGGCCAAATTTGCCTGGTTTGTACCGCTCTCTGCTGACACATGACCCCAGGTCTCAGCAAATCTCTCCCCAAAGTGTTTCTGGGCTCCTCAGAATGTTAGTATTTGTTTTTGAGCTCTCACTGTGTGGGGGGTGGTGGCCACTTTCCATCTGCATGGTAGTCTTCTCAGCGTTTGTTGCAGCTTCTCTGGGAGAAGGCTGCCTTGCCCCAGGCACTGTTTCCCAGCCCCAGGGTTCCCTACACTTAGAGGTATTGAAACATCCTTGCATATTTTTCAGTCTGAGGGCAGGAGCCTGGGACTAGTCTATGCACAAATGAGGTGTGCGTTCCTTTCTCCACAAGGATCAGACCCAGTCACCGAGGCCAGGCTGGCAACTGGATTCCTTTTTCTGGTTTTCACTTCAGCTTGGGTTTCAGATATCCGAACTAAAGATTTCTGTGGGATCTTTTCCTTGATACAAATCGTTCCTATAAGTAGGTGCCTAGGAACTCTCTCTACCCCACTTCTGGTTGTCCAGACTCCAGGTAGGTTTGTTCAACATCTGCTCCAGGGGAAAAGGGGAAAATTGTGATGGATTGACTAATTGTGTTGCTCAGGCATGAATCAGTGATATATATATCTCTAAGATACATTTATGGATTCTGGAAAGATAACTCTTGAGCCAATGTATTCTGTGATGTATTATTGACCTTCTCTAAAGCCTTAGGATTTAGAAGACATCTTAGAGCCCTAGAGATCTAATAATGTTCTTCTGAGGAGGAAAGGGATTAAATATAGGATGCACTTAGGCTGTGAGTACATGGGTAGCTTAAGTTCTATTTCTTGGGCAAAATCTTTGTATTCAAATCCAGCACTAATTACTTGTGATAAGAAAAGCATATGCGGACTGGCATGTAGATAGACTCCACTCCATCCCATTTTATATTACCCTAAATTTAAAAAAAACAACAACTATGTAAAGCTTAAATTTTATGCAGTGGCCCAGCACAGTGTTTGGTCACAAAGTAGTAGTGTAAGCTTCTTTTAAAGCAAATTGATGAATAAGTGAACACCTTTTTCAGATTTTCAAGAATGAAAATATTACAAATTCTTTAAAGAGTAATACCTTAGTAGTAGGCACTTGACCTTTATGGAGGGATATAATATTTCTACTCTGGTCACCTTCTTAGATCACAGGTACATTTTTAGAAAGCTTAGAAGACTTAAACTTTAAAGTCAAACTTATTTGATTTTATTTTTCACAGGAAGTCTAACACTTAGATCATTATAAGCTTCCAAAGGACAGAATTTTTGTCTGTTTTCTCAAGCATATAGAGCACTGCCACAGTAGGCACTCAATAAGTATTTGTTGAATGAATGAATGAATGTTGTTCCTAGTTAGAAAATACATGATTGCATTGGTCTGAATGAATTCATTATGTAAGGGAACTTTATGCTTGCAGTAAATTGTTAAAGGAGGCAGTATTGTTTGTCTTACTCTAAAGAGCCTCAAATGAACATTCTGGATGGTTGGAACCCAACTCTCTTAGCATCTTTTAGCTGTCCAGTAAAAAGAAGTTAGGAGCTGGGCTCGGTGGCTCAGCCTGTAATCCCGTGCCTTTGGGAGGCTGAGGTGAGTGGATTGCCTGAGACTGTGGGTTCGAGACCCACCTGGGCAACTTATCTCTGCAATAAATCAAAAAATTAGCCAGGCGTGGTAGCACTCGTCTGTAGTTCCAGCTACTTGGAAAGCTAAGGTGGAAGGATTGCCAGAGCCCAACAGGTTGAGGCTATGGTGGCTGGGAGCGTGCCACTGCCCTCCAGCCTGGGTGACAGAGTAAGACTCCAACTCAAAAAAAAGAAAAGAAGTTAGGAAGGGGAACAATGGCTACTCTAGATATTTAGTTAAGGGGTTCTCAGATGTGATGAAAAGGTAACAGTAACTTTCAGGAAGCAGGTGTTGGAAATAGTACAGTTGATATTTAAACAATATCAACAGGGAATGGTGGCATTAGGGATGCCACACCAATGCACAGTTAAAAATTCATGTATTACTTCTGACTTGCCAAAAACGGAACTCCTAATAGCCTACCGTCGACCGAAAGCCTTACTGGTAATATTATACATATTTTATATGTTATATATATTATATGCTGTATTCTTATACTAAAATAAGCTAGAGAAAGGAAAGTGTTATTAAGACAATCCTAAGAGAACATATATTTGCTATCTGTAAGTGGAGATGGATCATTATAAAGGTCTTCGTTCTTGTCTTCATGCTGAGTAGGCAGAGGAGGAAGGGAAGAGATTGGTCTTGCTGTCTCAGGGGTGGCAGAGACAGAAGAGGTGAAGGAGGTGGAAGGGGGAGCAGGAGACGCAGCACACTCATTGTAACTTTATTGGAAAAAATTCACAGGTAAGTGGACCCGCGCAGTTCAAACCTGTGTTGTTTAGGGTCGACTATATTATTACATTACTAAACTCCTTCTCTTCCATCGGGGAGTGAGCCCATTTCTTCCAAATTTACTATAAGTTTACTGTAGGAAAAATTTGTTTGCTTTTGGAGCTACAAATCTCTGATTCTATCCAAGGCAGAAAAGCGGGGCTGATGGTTAGGGCACGTGCCTGGACTTGGGAGCCACAGTGCCTGGGTTCAAATCCATGCTTCACCATTTGCTGGCTTACATGTCTTAGGGCAAGGTTTTTAGCCTCTGCCAAAGTTCTTTCATCTGAAAATGTTGCTAATAATAGTACCTACCTTCCAGGGTTGCTGTTGTGAGCATTAAATGTGCTAATATGTAAGTACTTGGAATGTGACTGGCACATAGAGTGGGCTAAATATTTGCTATTTTTATTATTACTATTATCAAAGCAAATTGAAAAATATAATATGCTTGAAGAAATTTATTTTAAAAAAATCACTTTGCTGGAAATGCTTTTTTTTTTTCTAAAGCAATGGTTACTTTCATATTTGTTTAGTTTCCATATATGCAATATACCATCCCCAGACATTTTGGAGGCACCGTTTAGTTCCTAGACCCTCACACCGTGAATTATGTGTCTCTACTTTTGCTGAGCTGTTACGCTTCATGGTGAAGGATACAGCACTCCTAATCACCCAAGGTGCTGAATAGTTGAGACCCAGGCAGGCCAAGAACTTTGAAGCTATGTGACTCTCACCTGACATAATACATCTGCTTTGCCAGATGCAAATATTCTGTTCTCACCTGCCTGTTCCCCAATTTTGATCTTTCTGCCTGCTTTTTTCATATGCATTTTTTCCCTCTGGCTTCTTTAATAATATTAGCACTTCAAAAATGGACAATACTTTGCCGTTTTCAAACCATTTTCATATAACATGATTTCATTTGTTCTTTATAGCATCTCTACGGGAGAAAGGCAGATTTCTCAATTTTTGATCATCCATATGTTGTTTTTTCTTTACTTCCTTCCAGTTTTGAGACCACAGTCCATCATTTAAATAATATTTTGGACAATGTCCTAAGCTTGTTGGCTTCTCTGCTATTTTATCATCCTCTCTAGCAAAATCCTAACCCTGAATGAAAACAGATTCCATGTCTGAGCAACCAGGCCCTGAAGTAACAATTTGTTCACACTGTAAATTTGTTATCACTCCATCAAACATGCCCTCAGCACAGCTTGACAATCCTCTGTTTTTCTCATAAGTTTATTCTCCATTTCCATGACTTTTCCCACATTACCCATTCTGTTCAATATTTTGACTCTACTCATGAACCCCACCTTGGGCGTGACCTCAGTGCTGCTTTGACATGGATGACATGAGCCATCTTATCAGACCTTCCTTATGTCCTCATCACCATTACTGCAAACCTATGGATATCTGTGACAATTGCATCTTCCTTTCTTTCTGTTATGTAGGGAAACTGCTTTTCTTTATATCTTAGTCCATGTCTTCCATCTGTCCTTTTGATCTCTTGACACACTGTCATTCATCCCTTTTCTCTTGCCTGGATTGTTCTCAATACCTTTTAAACAGGCTCACATTAAAACAAACAAACAAACAACAACAAAAAACCCCCTACCAAAACTGAAATAAAAACCCCTCAGTGCACCATCTCTGTCCTGCTATTGTCCATTGCAAATGAGTTTAATGCACATGGAAGTTTTGGGGGTGGAGGGGAGACAGCAGGGGGATGCAGGGTTGACTCTACTCCTCTTTGTTCCCATTATGAGGAGAAAGTGCCTCTCTCGTGATCCTTGATGCACTGCCAGTGACTATAGAAGAGCTCATTTATATTTAATTTATAATCTAGTTATAAAAGATTAACAATACTCTGTTAATCCAGATGGTGTT